>QJPP01002241.1:0-238363 GCA_003996215.1 Jaltomata sinuosa | reverse complement strand
CTGTTTTGGCACTGGAGTACTTTGTTTTGCGTAAGCTCAAATGCCCTTGTCACCCCTTTTTGTACATTCTCCTTAAGCTGTAATAAAATAGGATCCTTATATTGCTTCTCTTTTACTTCGACTACTAATGAGGATTCTGCTGCATTTTGCACAATAATCCTTTCATCTTGAGATTCAAGAAGGCGAACCCCCAAGCTAGCTAGTTTGTATAGATCCTTAGCTATTCTTTGTCTTTCCATGGACTGCCCATAGGTGTTTGCCATTGTCCTACGACTTAAAGCATCAGCCACCACATTTGCTTTCCCCGGATGATACAAGATATCAACATCATAATCTTTTAATAACTCAAGCCATCTTCGCTGCCTCAGATTCAGATCCTTCTGCTTAAAGATATATTGCAAGCTTTTATGGTCCGTATATATGTCAACATAAACCCCATACAAGTAGTGGCGCCATATCTTTAAAGCAAATACAACCGCTGCTAGCTCTAGATCATGGGTTGGATAATTTTTCTCATGTGGCCGCAACTGTCTTGAGGCATAAGCTATTACTTTACCATGCTGCATCAATACGCATCCTAAGGCCACTCCCGACGCATCACAATACACTGCATACCCTTCTATGCCTTCTGGAAGTACCAATATAGGTGTAGAAGTCAACTTATTTTTCAGCTCTTGGAAGCTTCTTTCGCATGCATCGCTCCATTGGAACTTGGCTGCCTTGTGTGTTAGCTTTGTTAAGGGTGCAGAAATAGAGGAAAATCCCTCAACAAACCTTCTATAATAACCTACCAACCCAAGGAAACTACGAACCTCCGTAGGTGTTGTAGGTCTTGGCCAGTTCTTCACGGCTTCTATCTTTTGAGTATCAACCCTTATTCCTTCATCAGAGACAATATGACCCAAGAAGGCCATAGATTTTAACCAAAATTCACATTTAGAAAACTTTGCATATAGCTTACGATCACGAAGAACCTGTAACACCTGCCATAAGTGATTAGCATGGTCCTCCTTTGATCTTGAATAGACCAAGATATCATCTATGAATACAATCACAAACACGTCCAAGAATGGCTTGAACACCCTATTCATCAGATCCATAAACGCTGCTGGTGCATTTGTTAGCCCAAATGACATAACTAAAAATTCAAAATGACCATACCGTGTTCGGAAAGCTGTCTTGGGTATATCTTTCTCTTTGACTTTTACTTGATGATAACCCGACCTCAAATCAATCTTCGAGAAACACTTAGCACCCTGTAACTGGTCAAACAAATCATCAATCCTAGGAAGGGGATATTTGTTCTTTATTGTCACCTTATTCAACTGCCGATAGTCAATACACATTCTCAATGAGCCATCTTTCTTACGTACAAATAAAACCGGTGCTCCCCAAGGGGATATACTAGGCTTTATGAATCCCTTTTCTAACAAATCTTTTAATTGCTCCTTTAATTCTCGTAATTCTGCCGGGGCCATCCTATATGGAGGGATGGAGATGGGTTGAGTACCTGGAATCACATCAATACCAAACTCTATCTCTCGTTCTGGAGGCAAACCTGGAAGCTCTTCGGGAAATACATCAGAAAATTCATTTACCACTGGAATAGACTGAAGATCTAGTGGCTCCGCATCTATATCTCTCACTCTCACTAGATGACATATGTACCCTTTGTACATCATCTTCTTTGCCTTAAGATAAGAAATAAACTTACCTCTTGGTGTCCCAACATTACCTTTCCATTCAAGGACTGCCTCTTTTGGAAAATGGAAACTCACCCTCTTAGCTCGGCAATCTACCGTGGCATAACATGAAGCCAACCAATCCATACCCATTATAACGTCAAAATCTATCATATTTAGCTCAACAAGGTCAGCCAATGTGTTACGGTCACAAACAGTTACTATGCAATTACGATAGACTTTTCTAGCTATAATAGACTCGCTAGTTGGCGTAAATACTTCAAATGGTTTAACCAATAATTCTGGCGTTCCTTCAAACTTTCCAGCAATCAATGGAGTTACATATGATAATGTAGAGCCGGGATCAATTAATGCATATACATTATATGAAAAGATGGACAATGTACCTGTAACCACATCAGGTGAAGCCTCCAAATTCTGTCGTTCCGCTAGAGCATATGTACGATTTTGAACTCCACTAGAACTAGCAGTTCCTCTACCACCTCTACCACGACCTGCAGGCACTTGTGGCCCCCTACCTACATAAGGCACCGATGATGATGATGCAGCAACCGATCCAGTAGGTTGTGCCATGCTACCCATGCCCCTTTGAGGGCAATTTCTCATCATGTGTCCCGGTGTACCACACCAAAAACAAACATTTGTCCCAAGCCGACATATACCTAGATGATTTCTTCCACATTGTTTACAAAACTGTCTAGGAGGTCTTGGTTGGCTCGCACTTCCCTGTTCTTGGTACCCCGCTACTTGTGAGCCTTGACTCTCACTCCTTTGCCCAAATTGATTAGCCCTAGACCTTTGAAACCGAGGTGGAGCGCTAGCTGTAGAGTAGGAAGATGATGGCCTAGGCAGTCTATTAGAAAACCGAGGCCTAAACTCACCTTGGGATGGCGTAAACTGGCCCATAGATCTGGCCTTCTTGGACTGCCCTCTTTCCGACTCTTGTGTCCTTCTCCTTTGCCTTTGATCCTCCATCTTTTGTGCAAAAGCTTTTATCCTTGCTATATCCATATCTTTGTTCAAAGCAGCAATAGTACAATCCCTAACCAGATATGAATCCAATCTATCCACGTAACGATGAACTCTATCCTCCATAGTAGCTACTACATTAGGAGCCTACCTGGCCAAAGAATTAAACTTGAGACTATACTCTCTCACGCTCATATTCCCTTGGTGAAGATTTAAGAACTGAGTTGCACGGGCCTCCCGAATCTCCAATGGCAGATAATGGTCAAGGAATGCCTTTTTCAACTCTTTCCATTTAGCTGAAGGTGTATTTATACCCCTAGATTGTTTCCAAGCTTCGTACCACAATACAGCCACACCTTTTAATCTATATGTTGCCAACTCAACTGCTTCCTTACCAAATACATACATAATATCTAAGGTCCTTTGGATTTGATCAATAAAGTCTTGCGGATCTTCATTAGGATCTGACTCGGTAAATGATGGAGGGTCCAAATTAAGGAAATCACGTATCCGCACACTAGCTTCCCTATTTGCACCACTAGTACCTGCAATTGGACCTGCTTGCCCTTGTCCTTGACCAGCAAGTATACGAGTCAACAATTGGACTGCATTCTTTAAATCTTGGTCAGTAGCATTAACTGGTGGTTCTTGGGGTGCTGCTGCCCTCCTTAGCTCTTCTGGAGACGGAGGAGTGGAGGAAGTCCGTGATGAAGACAGTTGATCCTCACTTTGATTAGCTCGTCTAGGTGGTGATTTGCTGGTCCCTTCTCCAGTAGCCACATCTACTTGCTTACCAGTACTCTTACTTTTCCTAGTAACCGGCATTTTTTCTATAATGAAAACAATTCAAAGGTTAGATACGATAAACCTAGAACATTGGCTCTATTGCACGATCTAAGAGATGAAGAAAAAGAGACAACTCCTAAATGTCCCGTAGCCTCCTGTTTATAGATGTGGTGCACAACACACCCATAAGCAAAACTCTACATAGACACGGCTTTGTAGACTCCCTAGGATGACCTGCTCTGATACCACTTTTGTCACGCCTCAAATTACATTTAGACGGACAGGCACTCGATGCCCTAAAGGCCCGAGAGAACCGGCTTATAACCTGTGATTCATCATGCATATAACTATGACAATTAAGAAGCTTTGACTATAGATAAGCTGCCTGAATAACAAGACCAACATAGATAGGCCCAAAACTTATGTACACGATCTGGCCATTGAGGCCACAACTGTTAAGAGCAAAGACATAACTAAGTTTTACTTTAACATTGGTCTACAAAGCCTCTACAAGATAGACAAACTTAGTTTAGGTCGGGACAGGGCCCCGCCTTACCCTTAACTATACAATACCCAAAATATATACCAAAGACTCGGTAAAGCCCCGAATCAACCTGGAGCTCACCAACAGCAGCCGAGTGTCCTGTGCTCCTACTGGGGAGGTCTACTAGCCAGAGTACATGTGCCTGCGGCATGAAATGCAGCGTCCCCATGAGGGACGTCAGTACGAGAGAATGTACTGAATATGTAAGGCATAAAGTAAACCATATGTAAACAAGAGCTCAAATAGAATAAGGTATCAGTGCATAAACATGTAAATAAGAACAGAAGATCACATTCGCTTACACTTGCGAAATCATGTATATTACGTTCTTTGGTTACTCTTCTTTGCTTTATGATCATTGTAAGGCATGTAATACACGTGACCAACTGATCAGTGGTAGAAGAGGAGTCCCATGCTAGGCAATTTAACCCCTGGGATGCTGCCCTCATAAATATACAAATTGGGATCGACCCATGCTAGGCTTTCGCCCCTAGGCTGCCACCCATAAGTACACAAATAGGGATCGACCCATGCTAGGCTTTCACCCCTGGGCTGCCACCCACACATATACAGATTACTTCATTTAGTTTCTTTAATCTTTGAGATTGTTACTTTGGTGGTTGTAACCTTTATTGAGCTCAAAACTATGGACCAGTAGTAGAAGACATGTGGACATGCACTTAAGGCAGTAACAATGATATAAGGAACAAACGTAACATCAACGTACTGTTTAGGAGCTTATATGATACAATGAACCTCATTTGGCTTAGAGAATAACTCACAAAGCTTGCTGTTGAAAGTACCTTTACTAGGAAACTCACTTCGTTGGTAACAACACAAATATAAGAGTTCATGCCAAGGAATATGAAACTGAGAAACCTTACATACCTTGTTGTGTAACTCGGATATTACAACGAATTAAGCTTCCCTCTTTCAGATTATTTATCTACAATGAAATACGTGGCAAAACTAGTATTAGTAGCTAGTTAACTAATTTGGGCTACTTGATCCCACTAAATCAGTAACTAGGCAGTAAGCTCGTAATTGATCAAACCAGGAGTGTTCCTTTCACCTCTTCGCTTCTAAACATATCTACATACTGTACGACCTTCTCATAAGGTCCCTTGAAACTCTTCCGACTTCACAACATATACCAAATAACATACAAAGGTGTGCAGGCAGCAAGTTAACATAACACCCAATTAAGTGGTGTATTACCACACCCTCCTTCCATACTTCAATACAATTTCACACACCCTTTTACAAGTTCAACCAAGCTGTCCTAAATATATACACATAAAACCGCTCCTAAAACAATCCCAAACATCCTTAAACATAATAAGAAAGTATTTTAACTCAAGGATTCCAATCACTACCCCATGGTTCTTGACACAAACACATACAGAATTCTCCATCAAACTTGCATATAAAAAGGGGTAAAAATGGGCAGTAACTTTACCTTAAATTCTGAAAATCTGTCCTTCTAACTTGTACTTCTTCAAGAGCTTGAACTCCCCTTCAACTTAGCTTGAAAAGAGGGAGAATACTTAAGAACCCTAATGGTATTTTATGGCTGCTATGTGAAGCTAAGAGAGAGAGAAAGAAAGAACTTCTAAAATCTATTTTTTTTCAAGTTAAAATGAGTGAAATGAGCTGGTCTTAACCCCTTTAAAGGGGGGCTGCTTTGGCCGACTTTCCTTGCTCATTTTGAGCCACAAAATGTCAAGAAGGTGATACACCTACTTGGCCATTTTACATGGGCTTTGTTGGACTTAACCTTATTGGGCCTTGGCTGCCAATTCATTCCCTTTCTTTCACTTCTTTGGGCCAGAATTTATTCAAGTGGGTGATGGGTGTACTTGGCCCTCTAAGCTAGTCAAAATAGTCTTAGTAGGTGATGCACCTACCTAGTTCTTTAGGCTGGTCAATAAGTCAAAGTAGGTGATGCACCTACTTGTCACCTACTAGCTTAGTTAAGTCAAGCAAGCAGCTCTCTTATTTTATTCTATTTTCTAATTTCTAATCCCTTTTGCTTTAACTTAACACTTCACCCTAAATATTTACTCAAATACAATCTTACCATCTCGAGTTTAAATACTTTTGTCGAGGTTAACTTGGCCGTTTACGTGCTGAACTGAATGGGGCATTACAGCACCTCCCAATACACATTAAACTATCACTGCTCATATAATAAACTCGGTCCCTCACCTATATGACAAGGCTATATCAAGTGATATATGAATAGGACTAGTATATGCGGAATACGGGATGTTACAATGTTAAACTCGGACAACTCAAATTCTGAGTGGGAAGCAAGGTAGTGACATTCAATATATGCCAACCCACAAAGACTCCAGATGAATTGTGGGTAGTCTCGGTGATAGATGTTGAGGGCAAGCTTGATCATGCCCTTGAGTAGTGTAAAATGGGCAAGATGCTCAAGTTTGAAGAGTTGCCAAGTCGACAACAAGAGGATGTTTTGAGGACGTTGAAGGAGCAATTCCCCTTCTTGGGGTGGGGCCACGCCAACCAGATTGGCATGCTATCCGATAATGACTAAGTTTTAGGTACTATCATCGAGCCACGACATAAAATCAAGTGCTTCTTGGGAGACAACCCAAGTGTTTTTACTTTGTTTTTTCATTACCTTTTTATTGTTTTTGGTTTGTTTTAGGAATGCATGGAGAGAAAAAAAATGACAAAGTGGAAAAATGAGACAAAAAGGGGATGTGCGGATGGTCATGCGATTTGCATATGCTGTTGTGTGCATTGCACAGGCTATCACACCCTAAAGCAGTGAACTGAAGGAAAAATGTTGAGTCGGAGGCAACGTGCGCTGGGCTGTGCATTCTGCGCGAGCCCTTGTATGCGTCACACCTCTGTCGCATAGCATAACAGAAGAGGGGCCAAGTTCAGGCATGAAAAAGGTGAGGTGCAAAGTGACATGCGGTCCGCACAAGAGCTTGTGCGAATCGCATATCGCGGCATACCAAGGTAAGTTTTAAATTTTTTTTATTGACCTACCCATTGACTGACCCAAACCAGAGACTGACCCGGTAATTTTCTTGTTCTATTTCTCCTTTAAACCTCCACCTTCACCCTTTTCTCCCATAATTCTTCAAAACCTCCACAATGTCTCTCCCAAAATCTTCCACAAAAGCCTCAAACTCTCCCAAATCTTCTCTTCTCTCACCCACTTTACCACTACAACACCACCTGTCACCGCCGTCAATTTCTCTGGGCAAACATTATGGGTCTCCATTGTTGCACCTTGAAAAGATCCAATTTTTGCTTTCCTTCTCATATTCTTCACTTATGGTAAGTTCTATGATGTTAAATATTTGTTATTATTGGGAACTCATATTGTGAAGCATGCTCCTTAGAACTGCCATGTTCATTTGGTGAGATCCAAAAATTTTGGGTCCCCAATTTTGGGTTATAATGTTGATTTTGCTCAGGATCAACTTGGTAGAACTTGAAGTTGTGATAATGCATATTGACTATAGTAGCTTTTAGCCTTGAAAATCTGTGTTTAGGGTAAAGTATGAGTAACCCACTTGTGATTGATGCATGATTTGGCCCTATGATAGATTGGGTGACGTCATTCGTAATAGCAAATCATCGTCTTCATGAGGTTTTGGTTGAAAATTAATGTTTAAGGCTGAAATTGTTTTCTACTCTTATGCCTATGTTCTATGTTGAATAGTTTGTTGGGTGTATGATTTGGTTGGGAGGTAGGAATTGTTGTTGAATGAATGTGCCTAATTGTTGCAATTGAAGGCTTGATGTTCCCAATGATAGACGGGGTAACGTCCTTCTTAAGGTAAGTCGTTGAGTTCTTCTTTTGTTTTGAATAGTGACAATGGATTCTGGGGAAGTCTGAGTACCTGGCTGATTTGGTTGGGTCATATAATGTTTGGCCCTATTGCTCAAGTTGTTTAATTATCGGTTTGCTACTCAGTTCCAAGTGCTTAATGCAGATCTTGCTCTACGAATCACATGCGTAATTCACAAGAACACAAGGAACCAAAAATTCAAACTGTGTCGCATTTCACATGTGATGCGTAGATCTTGATGTGCGAAATGCACAAAGCACCGCACCTTGTGAGAAAATGCTACCAGTTCACTGATTTGATGGGTGAAGCATGGTACGACGCA
Organism: Jaltomata sinuosa; assembly: GCA_003996215.1. Classification (NCBI taxonomy): domain Eukaryota; kingdom Viridiplantae; phylum Streptophyta; class Magnoliopsida; order Solanales; family Solanaceae; genus Jaltomata; species Jaltomata sinuosa. The sequence continues at coordinate 230,203 of QJPP01002241.1, read as the reverse complement.
CATTTCAGCTTGTGTGAACCGTACTAGCTTCACACCTCAGCGCAAAAATCCTTGTAGGTTTCTGGTAGCTCATGCAAAATCACGTGCGATGTGCACTATGTTGTGTGTGGTCCGCATGAGCCACCAGTTACCTACTTTGTTTTTCTACTTCTTCGCATTCCGTTCTTTTTAATTAGTTAGCTTCTTCCTACTTTTTCTTATTTCACATATATCAAAAATACAAAAAGATTTTAGCTTTTACTTTTGGCACTCACAATATCCATATGCAGACTATGACTTCTGGAAGGGGAAAACCAGAGCGGATTTCAGCGAGTCAACCAATACCTTCCCGTGCAAGAGTTTTAGAGAAGAGAAAATTCGATTTGGAGTGGAAGGTATGAAAGCCGTCTATGATCATGACAAAGATAGGGCTTTCAACACAAAGCAGAGTTTCAATCTAGATCTAGTGGGGGATAACATACCCAATATCCCAGAGCAATTTTCCAACTAACTGTGGCAACCATTTCAGGAGGTGCCCAAAAACTATTATAAGGAGATAGTCTGGGAATTCTTTGCCTTGTACCAATCCACACAGGATGCCAAGGGCTATAAGGGGGGTGTAAAGAGCTTTCCCCCTTTGGAACCAGTCATTGTTTGAGGCAAAGAAGTTTGTATCACTCCAGCTACAATAAATGATGTCTATTAGAGCACCCTAATTGAGCCCACACCTATACTCATGGCCAAGCTGACGGCCAAACTCAAACCTCTTGATTGGCCAGCACCTATTATTTTTCATGACATACCTCTATGAGCCACTTTAGGGGGTGACATATAGCGATGGACTCAGTACTTTGAGGCTTGCCTTTGGTATGATTTTGTTCGATCATGCTTCCTACCTTCTCAGAATGACCAAAAGGTCACCCATGATGGGGTCATTCCGGTAGCCATGGTGGGGGACCACGTTAACTTTGGGGAAATTGTTGCCTTGGTGATCAAGAGGAAAGCTCATAGGGGTAACGATGCATTCCCCTTCCCTGTGATCATCAGTAAGCTGTGTGCAAATGCTGACATCTTTTATTTCAGCTGTGACACCCCTACTCCTACCACGGGAGTGTTGGATCTTGATAACAAGATTGACAGGGATGTTCCTAGATTCAAAGGGCACTGGGTAGAGACATCAGTGGAAGTTGAGGTTGATGACCTAGGTGCTAAAGTAAATGCTTCTCCTCCTTCTAGGGTTGCTTCAGAGGCACATACCCCCACATCTACTACACCTAGAGGACCTTTGACCAAGAGTTCCCTCCAGGATATGGTTGACAAGATGTATATCAATGAGAGGCAGTTGAGCGACCTAACTAATAAGTTGCCTGGTATGATACAAAGAGCTGTCAAGAATACCATGCAAGGGGTAGTGGAAAGCGTCACCAAACTTTGAAAAAGGGTGGACACTATTAAGGGTGCTGTGAAGGAAATCTGGAAGGAAGTGGCTATTGCAAAAAGGAAGGCTCCAGTTGAGGAGGTAGATTTGAGCACCATGCCTCCGCCCCATCGCACTCGTGGTCCTATAGATGATTTGTTTGCAGCTTTTGCAGAGGATGAGGTGGAGCTATCTGGTGATGAAGATGTAGAGCTAGATGATGAGCAAGACCCAGAATTTCAGTGGTTTCTCAGGGAATCCAAGGCTACCACACACTCCCAAAAAGGTGGTGCTGGTCCTAATGGAGAGGCAGCAGATGATGAGGCTTTGTCCTCTAGGGAGTTGTTACACTCTTTCTCTCCTTACTTGATCTTAAAGCATTGAGGGCAATGCTTCTTTTTATGGGGGGAGGTGGTTTTATTTGATTTTATTATTGGTTTCCCGTGTTGGGATTGAGATATTTTATTGCCTTGCCTTGCCGGGCCTTGTTGACATTTTTATTTTCCCTTGCTAAATTCATTTGGTCCTTATCGGGCATGTTCGATGATTGTGATGATATTGCCCTTGCCAGGCCTTTTTGCTTTGTTTATGCTTCATTGTTCCTTCGTCGGGCTTGATGTTAATCTTGATTATACACCGGGTTATTTTTACACGTTCCCATTGTTTCACTACCTGTGCCTTACATATGTGCTAAGGGCTTACGCCGAGGCTTGTTTTTCAAATATTGCATGAGCGCGTAAATTTGTTAGTCGCCTTGTTAATATTAGTTTAACAATAAACTCCAAGGTTTTTCTTAATATCACGGTTCTTTCCCAAGGAATAATTCTTTATTTTATTTTTCTCTTATTTATTTTTGTGTCGAACCGGGTTGGTGTTTCCCTATGATAGATTGAGAGACGATTTTTTAAGGGAAAATACCAAGTTTTAGTTTAATTTGAGTCCATGCTTTTCTTGCTTTACTTGCCTCAAAATTGACCCATCGAAAAATTTTCTTGGCAAGATGTTTTTGGAAATGAAGGAAAGAAGGAAAATGAATTTTTGAGGAAAGCACTCTCTTATCATGACTTGCAAACTCTTGGTTTGGCTTGATCAATTCACAAACAAGTGTATAATAAACTCGGAATAGCTTGTCAAAAGTCACTTGTCCCAATTAATCTTGAAACTAATGTGAAGGAATCTTGTGGCATGATGCCTTGTGTGGTGAGGCTTTACCTTGACTATTGTGCATGCGTGTTTCCTAGAACTTGCCCCGAATGTAAATTCAAGGTGAAATTCTAGATGTGACTGATCTTGGATGATCTTAGGCCCTTTTCAATAGCCATTTCACCCAAATGACTTTCCTTGACATCTATCCTAGTGAACCCCTTTTGGGATTGTGACCGTTCTTTTGCACCTGGTTTGATATGTTAAACATTTTGGAACCTCTATCTTGGCACCCGTCCTCCCTAATGGCTTGGAAGTAAAAAGTAGGCTAAAAACCTAAGTTTGGGGGGGGGGAATGAAATGACAACATGGGCAAAAGCCTATGTTTGGGGGTGTATATGCTTAATGTGGAGAAGAAAAGGAATGCACTTCAAGTGCAAGGTGGCACCTTATGTTGAATTGAAAATTTTCTCCAAAAGTTAAATCCAATGAGCAAAATGGAAAGAAAAGAATAGGTGCTACCAAGCGAAGGTGTTATAAGGAGGTTGAATGATCAATATTGAAAGGGAAAAGCTTGGGTTTTGTGAGGGAGAAATAAGGTAAAGTAAAAGTTCAAAAATGTGAGCGGTGTTCAAAATTATGAGAAAGAGCTTTAGAAAGGTTTAGTCACTTGAGACAAATGCAATCTTCACCTTAGCCCTAGCCAACATCATAATCTGTAAGTCCTTAGTGATTCCGAGCTTGGCCACTCTACATTAGTAGCAATTTACATGAAGGGCAAGCCTATGGCTTGACATGAGTGCACTTGAACTTTCTTGAGAGAGTGATAGTCTTTTTGGTTCTCTTATAATCCCTTGTATTGTGAAATTGCATGATTGTGAGTGGGATTCTCTCTTGTGGTGAGTGGCATCATGCACTCGAATTGGAACATGAAGTCTCTATTTCAATTGAGAGGAATGAATGAGACAAGTTATGTGGCAAATCTTGAGGCAAACCTTGATGGTCCATGCAATGACTTGAGAAGCTTTATATCTTGTTTCGAATAACAAAATTCCCTTGATTTTGAATGAGAATTAAAGTCCTTTTGAAAAGGTTTTGAACTGATCAATTTCCTTGATAATGTGGTGGTTCAAATTGAGATGAGCATGGTAGTTGAGTCTTTTGTTTGAGTCTTTTTGTTTATTATTTTTTTGGTTTTTAGAATAGATTAGTCGTTTGTGCCTTAATTGAGTTGTAGAGCATAATTCATTCCTTACCTTATAAGTATCTTTCTTTAGGACAAGCAACAGTTCAAGTTTGGGGGTTTGATAAGTCGGTAATCTACCAACTTAATGAGCCTTTACTCATGAATTATTGTTATATTTTGATAAAATTTATAGGTTATTATGGCCTTTATTGAAATAAATGCAGGTACTCTTATCCTAGGGAAGAAAATAAGGAAATGGACCCAAAAGAGTTCAAAAGGAGTTGAAGTGTGAAGTTGATCGAAAGAGATGAAGATTCTGTTGTGAGGTGCAGACCTCGTGCGACACATACAACACAAGGTGCGGTCTGCATGTTCCTCCACATGAAGCTCAGAAGAGAAGAGAAAGATCTGTTAAGGGGTGCAGCTGCCGTGCAACACGCACAAGGCCTAGTGCGAACTTCACCCTGATTTGCATGACAACTGGAAGTCGGTTGATTCATTGCTTTGCTTGTGCAGAGCTGTGCGACACACATAAGATTAATGCTTACTACAACCTTCCAAATGCTGACAATGCCACAGTGAAAGCCCGATCCAAAGAATTGGGAATCGATTGGTTTGTGCAACACTTACATGAAGGCATGGTCCCCCAATGGATAGCTTTGAACACAAGGACTGAGTCTTCCAAATTCACCCTTGAAACCCACACTTGGCTCTCTATCATTTGTGCCCAAATCATGCCTTTAAAGAATGAATCATATGTGACACCTGGAAAGGCGATGTTCATATGTGCTATGATGGAAGGCCTCCCATTGAATGTAGGGGAACTTATTATGCAAGAAGTTCAATAGGTGGTGCTAGAAGGTAGCAAAAGTCTATTCTTTCCTTCTTTGATCACATACCTATGCTACCAAGCCGGGGTTGAATACAAATTTTTTTGTAAAAAGTGCATGGCAAAGAATGATGTTTGTGACAACTCCTTTAATATTTTTGTGACTCTTAATGCATTAGTGGTAATAATTTGAAATTGAAAAATGTGACTCTATTTGTTCTTGTTTAGGAAGTAAAAATTGACCCTTCTTGAATGATTCGCATGCCATGTTAGTGAGGTTTAGTTGAATAATTCTTGTGCTCGCTTGTGTTAACTAGAATTTAGCTGGTTAATCGTTTAATGTTGTCTCAATTGCATTGGTTGGAGAAATGATCTTAGGCCTTCTTTGTGATTGTTAAAGCCTACTTAGCCTTAAAAGCCACCATTGCACTTAAATTGTATCATTAGTCACCTCTCTTGAGCCTAATACATCTTCTTTGGAAACCTCGGTACGAGCTTTGACCCATTTTGAAAATGAATCCCTCTCTTAAACCCATCCCTTCTTGAACTCAACAAGTGTGAAATCGAGGCTAAAAGCCTAAGTTTGTGGGTTGACAAAGGGTACCTTGGAGGAGTGCTCAATGAGCTTGTCTTATTTTGTTGCCTCAAAAGAATTGCCAAAAAGAAGGAAGAATTTGAAAAAGAAAAGCAAAGAGGAAAAAAAATAAAGAAATCCTCCAAGGTGAAGAAAATGATAAAAAGTTGGGGCTTCTAATAAAATAAGTGAAATGGTGCCTCGTGTTGAATGAAAAATGAAAGAAATGGCCTTGGTTTTGAACTGAAAAAGTTGTGTAGAGTTCGAGAAGTATGTAATCACTTGAATATAAATGCGTATCCTACCCTTCCCCGAGCCTACATTACAAGCTTAGAAAAGTCCTTTGAGATCTCCGACCGATTGTTTTTGAGCTAGTGGCGAATGAAAATAAGGGCAAGCTTATGGTTTGATACTTGTTGGTACTTGAAATTCCTTGTGAGTGTGAGTGTGAGTGTTTGTGCATTTGTCCCTTGTGATTGTCTTTGTACATAATGTGTTTTTGGGACTTTCGTTCTTGTGAGGGCATGCAATAGGATAGTTGGTGAAATTGATAAACTCTTAAAATGAGTCAAATGAGCATGTTTTGGTAAGCTAGTGATTTGAGTCACTTCTTGAAGACTGGTTGATGCCACTTCGTTGTTCTTGTAGTCCCATTGCACTATTGAATTGTGTTTTGAATAGAGGGGAATGCTTAGATTAAGTTATCATGTGATTGACTAATCATTAGTACCAACCAAAGTCATGCTTGGTGCTTGAAATGGGTTTACCTTGACTTATAGTGATGTCATTGCACTTTTGTTGTATGCCTCTTGAATTAGAATTTTTAGTTGCTTGAGGACAAGCAATAGTTCAGGTTTGGGGGCTTGATAAGTTGGTATTCTACCTACTTATTTAGCTTTTAATCTTATGCTTTTGCTAGTATAAAGAGGAAAAATAGTGCAATTGACATGGATTACTTTTATTTTACAGGTTTATGTGTTTTAGAAGTGTTCGGAAAGGACTCGGGGTGAAAACAAGTCAAAATGGAGCTAAAAGGAACTACTGACCACTGACATCAAATTACTTATTGCGACTGCGAGCTACAAGGCTCGGGAATGTGATGCATAGGAAACCAATGTCACGCAACCGCGAGCAAGATGTCCCATGACCGCATTGAAGAGGAAAATAAAGCCACACAACCTTGAGGTTGAGGTCATGCGACCACATTGAAGAAAGTCATAGACTGTCATGATCGCGAGGCACATGCACGTGACCACGATGAAGAAGTCAGCAGCTGCATTGAAAATTTGGAAATTCCCATATATGGAAACCCCAATTCACATAAAAACACTTCCTAGCCATTTTTGGGAGATATTCTAGATTTTACACAATTGTTCTTACACCAATTCATCCTTAGCCTTAGTCTTAGAGTGAACAACTTAGGTCTAGCTTGGGGAGCAAGTTCATCCTCCAACACCTTTGGAGTGAAGATTGGAAGCTTTTATTGTAAAATCTTTAGTTCTTTTCTTCAACTCTTGCTTTGTATTGCTAAATCTATTGGTGTGTTGGTTGATTTGAGATGTGGATATTGTGTTAGATATAAACAATATTTGGGTGTAATTTCTTATCTTGTTCTTTTACAATTTATTAAATATTTTCTAGTTTATAAATTAGGTCTTTGAATCTCTAATTAATCTTGTGCTTGAATTGAATCAAAAGGGAGTGATCAACCCTTGGACTTGCCCTCTTACTTTGATTAGGCTTGAAAGAGTGAATTAAGGTGGGGAATGATTAATTCGCACTAACTTGAGGCTCTAACCCTCATTTAAGGAATTAGCTAGAAATAGTAATTCTAGTGTTGCCATATTTGGAAGAGCTTTGTTAACGCTTAGCTGGGTTTGAGAGAACTGGTTGAGGTATATTTGTCGATGGTCGAAAGACGTTGGTAAATTATTGATACTTCTAAATCTTGTTTTATTTGACCCATGATTAATCTAGTTTGTATTTGGTAAACTTGTAATAGATAGTATAGATTTGAAGTAATACCCATTCCCAAATCTCCCTTGCGATCCTTGCATTGGAAAGAGTTGGTCGACCTTGCAATTGCAACATCACTCGTGTTTTTGACTACAAACCCCCAATCATTTTTATTTATTTTGCCTCTTGAACTTGAATAAGTTGCTTTACTTATTTACTATTTCAATCACGGTTACATTTTTCTTTGTGGGATCGACCCCGACTCCCGTCATGTAATATAAATTTTATTTTGCTTAACGATCATTGATACCTCCATCTTGGAGAGTACATTTGAGCGTTATCAGGGTACTTGGATGGTATTTATGAAAAACTAGAAAAGTGTTGACTTTGGTCAACATTTCATCAAGACGACCTCCATTGGTCATTTTGATGATTTTGTTGAGTTTAGAATACCGTTTCCCATTAGGTAGCATATTCAATTTATGTTCATGAGATTTCAAATGAATCTGAGGGTCCATTCAAAGTCATATTTGGACTTAGAATGTTGCTTGTTTTGAGCTGCTGGTGCAACTCCTATTTCTTCATTGGGTTTGCAATGAGGCCTTCATGTTCGCGAAAGTTTGGCTTTTTGACCATATCTTTCGTGACCTGATTTCCGGCCTGAATTTCAAAAAATTAAGTTGTGTGTTATTATTCCTGTATTGACGTGTATAATATGTTTTTGATGGTGTGGCAGCGATCTGAGGCACTGCAGAAGGGGAAAGCTCTCAAGTGATGATCTGTAGTTACCATTCAGCTTCGAGGTAGGTTACAGTTTTCCTCTTTTAAACTTAGCTCAGTTAGATGGTATATTTTATAAGTTTCATGATTATTAAGGTAAATTCCTAGATAGAATTAGGCTATGATGATTTTCTGTATAATTGGCCCTTTTTTTGGTACCTTAGAATAGTATTCCTTCTTAAGCCTTAGTTTAGGTTGCCTGCTATCACCTAATACTTAGTATATTCTTAGGAAAGGTTTTCATGGTAAAGTAGATTCCTTGGTTTAGTTTGTTCTTTATTGATGTGTGTTCCATATTTCTTCCTTATGTTATGATATTATGGGCCTGAGGCTGTGGTTTTTGTAACACCTCTCCCCTTTGAATGTTTAAATTGACCCGTTATTTTGAGATAAGACTTAGAGTTCTTAATATGTTAGGAAGGATATTTTATGAGGTATTTTAATTGCACAATGGTCATATGTTAAGTTTTAAGTCAAGAAAATTGCTAAATAAAAGTTGGCAAAAGTTATTGTAAATTTCATTAAGGAATTCTGTGAGAATTTGAGTCAAATGTCTTGATGCTTTATTACTAATATATAAAGAGTTAGAAGGCCACCAACCTACCAAATCAAAGGTTTACGAGTCTAGTTTCCAACACAGGAAACCCTTCATCCATATGACTTCAAAATAGAGAGTTATTCTTATTTTTGTGATACTGCACAAGCAGGCACGTTGAGTATATGCACAAGCAGGCACGTTGAGTATATGGCCATTGCCCACATATTATAACTCAGTGGTGTTAATGCATAACATTTCCCAACTGATACTCGATATAGAAGTATATGTCATATCAGGCTATCGCCTACCAATTATAACTCGGTGGTGTAAATGCATAACACCGACCAACCAATAATAGGATCAGTAGTGTATATATGTATATGTCGTATAAGGCCATCACACACCTTCTTTAATCCTGGTGGATTATGTGTGCTCAAATCTCTATATAGGTATATCAAATGTAAATGACTCGAAGACTTTCCAGTTATGAATGTAATCTTTTTTACTCAAATTCTATGAATAAACTCCATATGGTCATGAATAGGATTATTAACTCTCGATAACATTCTAACACTTACTTCTTTATAATTATAATTTCTCAAAGATTGACTATGATTATGGAAACTTGCTCTGATGAGACTTTCTCTCAACTTTTGTAACTACCAACAAGATAAAAATTCAATTTCAAGAAAGTACTTAGAAAGGCATAAATTCAGCTAACCAAATAAACGTAGGGCTCTATCTCAATCAAGCTGATACTATGACAAACTCTCAAGTTCAAAGAGACAACAACAAAGTGTTAACTCTTTTACACAATGGCGTTGGCATATTATGCACAATGTCGCCTCTTAGTCAGTGCGAACAGAATATTACAAACATCGTTAGCGCGAAGTAAATCAGCTATAACCCAATAAATACTCAAGACTATAATGTAGTCACAATAACATTTTTTAAACTATTCTCGACGATTTTCATTACAAAAATAATTCATGCAAATTGAAAGAAGGAAGTCTTTACATACCTCACGTACATCCACTAGAAAATATGAAAAACTTTGACCATCACAACACCTTAATCTACAACAACCAACAATAGAACTCATGTTAAGCTAAAGGATAGCTAGTACAAGATTTATCGAGCAACAACCTCAATTTTTAACAAACAATTCAACAGTTCTCTATTCTTCCACTTCTCTTCTAGTTGCATATCAACAGCAGCCATACATATACAGATCATTTCACAAAATTCCATCAACAACAACATTATGAAAATACTTCAAAACATCCAAACATCACATAACAATCCAAATACGATATTATGACCGTCTTTTTGTATGCTCAAGCTTTTATAAATTAGTTATTACTTGGATTCACTCAATAAAATGAACAGTGAGAATTATTATCTCAAACACTAGCAACAACAACTAAAAAACAAGATTCCTTCACCTCAAAATTCCATCAAATTACAAGCAAAGAGGAGGAAAGAAGTAACACGATCTCTATGAAATTTTTGGGGGTGAAGTCACAATGAAATCTTGATATTTTGGCTTAGGTGGTAAAGCAACCCTTAGTATTTAGGAGGGTTTGGTTTTGATTTTATGCGAAAAAATAACTTCCAACAAAGTAAAACTGATCTATATACGATCTATATATTTCCACCTAATTAGGGGCCCACCACAACCTGCTTGCTGGCGCAATTTCACAAAAATGTAAATATCTCAATATTCGGAAGTCATATCGGTGAACTATTTAATGGGTTAGACTTACAAACCTTCAATTTTTTGGGTGGATCACTCAAAAACTCCCAAGTATATTGAGATAAAAACTTTGATACATTGAACATAAATTTTAGAGAATTTTAAAAAGTACTATGCGATAACTTTTGCTGACTTTTATTTTACAACTTGCTTGACTTCAAAACTTAACATACGACCATTTTGCGATTGAAATAACTCATAAAACACCCTTCTTATCATATTAAGCACTCCTACTCTTACCCCTAATGTACGGGTTATAACATCTTTGATTTGCATAACCTCCAATTCTCATGACATTTCCTTAACATATCCTGCTCATATTGATTTACCTACGACACATTCTTACGTGAATGAATAGGGTGTAACATACTAAGTCTGCTACTTTTTTTTAACAAAAAAGGTGTTACAAAGAGTTTGGGAAAATACTACAAAGATAGATCGTGGGTTTTGCCTCCCTTGAACAAGGAGGTTTCCATGCTAAATAGTTGTATCAATTTACTTTATTTTGCAATTTACTTTCTTGTAAAGTTACTCAAAGAACCTTTTCTTGAGTATCTACATGATAACCTGTCATGACCCAAAAGTGGGCCATGATGGCACCTACTATAACCCTCCAGTAGATAGGTCGAACACAAGATATAATAGAAAGTAATAAAAGGCATAAATAGTAAGGAAATCTTATAAGAAGAGGAATGGGCTCTACAAAAATAGATATATACATGACAAGTACAAAATATATAATCATGTGCTCTACAAAAATAGGGTAAAAACAAAGTATACAATATACCAACCCTGGACCTGGTGTCACAGGTACAAAATCCTCTAAAAGTACGAGAGTAGAGCTATACAATACACAAATATTTAGTATATACAAATAAAGAAAGTAGATACAAGATGGAAAGTAGAAACTCTCTGAATGCCAAGAGCTCACCACGATCCGATCAACAAAGATCCTCGAACAAGTAGGGGATCAATGAGGGTGACTTGTACTGGGCGCTGCATCAGAAAAGGATGCAAAAGTATAGTATGAGTACCAAAATATGGTATACTCAGTATGCCTCATAGCCCAACCAAGCTCAGGAGGACTAAATACACAACATAAATAACATAAAAAGGAACAACATATCGGAAGCTAACCTAAAAATCTCAACATACAAGGAATAAAGAGAAAATAATACTAATAATACACGCAATATAAGGATAATTGAGATGGTGTAATGTAGTATATAGCCAATGTAGGAGATTAAAACCCAGAATCGTCTCACGAGCCATCGAAGATCACCAATATATGCAGAAAAGAAAGACCCGAAGTAATCTCATGGGCTGTCAAAGCTCATTAACAAGTGCACGGAAGTAAACTGAGAAAAGGTCCATGAATGCCCCTTAGACTGAGTATAAAGGTAATATATTTTCTCTTTTGAAAACATAAAATTCATTCAATTCCTCCCTAGTTGGAAATGAGTGGAAAATGATACAAATCCTTCCATAATCTTCTCACGACCTGATATCTCGATCATGATGGCACTACAACCTCCCTGTAGGTGAACTAATCCCCGTAGCCCAGAATAGTTAGTAATTGGATACTATCTAACAAGCAAGCAAAAGAACGATATAAATAGCGGAAGCAATGGCAATCAGTGAAGAAATAAGAACATGAATATTTATAAGCGAAAATTAACCAAACCCACGGCCTGGTATCATTGTATAGAAGCTGGTACTAATTATACAAAGTACAAAAGATCCAAAAGAATATATACATATGTCTCTAAGTAACAAAAGAGTACATAATGTAAAATATGAGATAACAACTAAACTCCGGTTGCCAGGAGCTCACCCTCCATCTTGAATAGTCCAAAAGTCAGCCTGAATGAGTCTCCACGAATCACCGGCGATGGCCCATACTAGGATCTGCACCAAGAAGATGCAGAGTGTAATATGAGCATCAATGGCTTAGCAATGGGTACCTAGTAGGCATCATAGGCCGACTGAGCACATATAAGATATAAAAGCAATAATATAGCAGATAGCAAGAAAGAGTCACAGAAGCAATGAATAAGTACACGGAAGCTAGCACAGAAGGAATACAAGGAGAAAACAATCATGCTGAGCTAGCTACTAGAAATATACATCTCAGACATAGGTGAAGGGAAGAAGAATGCACCTGGGGTCCTTGCAATAACAATATATATAAAGAGAGAGTTTTAAGAAATAGGCAGTATACCGGTAACCTCAAGAAAAAGGAAGGAAGGAAAGCAAGTAAATGAACTCATTCTTGAAAACCAATTCTAACAACTAAATCATACCAATAATACACTCTCAACATAGGGATAATCAGCCAATAATCCAAGTATAACCATGAAGTGAACCAGAAGCATATACTACACAACTCACACATGTGAAACCTCGAATAAGAACCTGAATATAGCCATAATAAGAACCAAAAATGCGATATAATTATAGTAAGTCTACCTACAGTACCAATGGGTGCCGATACACTCGAGGAACACATACAAGTAAAGACAAACCCTCTGGCATCCCATACTACCAGAGCATACACTCAGAAAATAGCAAACAAGGGTGGAATCTCACGCAAAAGAATGATATGATGAAATAGTGAAAACCAGGTGGAACAGTAACTCTGTATGTACCTCCTCCAGTGCCTATGGGTCCAGCAGGTAGGATATACAGAAGGACACGGCCCGTATACCTTATCTACACTGTAGACCCCTCTTCTGACACACTTGACCCATAGCCCTGGTCCAGATCAACAAGGTCCATGGAGGTCCTCGACCATATACTCAATCTCGAAACCATAATATAACAGTCCAAAGTGTATCCGGATCCAAATAAGTAGACGAATCTCAAAAATGCATGCCCGGAGTCTATGTGGGTCTAAATTAGTGAATTAAGTCTTAAAAAGCCCAACAAGGGTGCCCCGGCATAACTGAGTCCCCGGCATAACTGAGTCTAAAATAGTAGTGAAATAAGTCTGATGCTCGGCTTATTCGAGTCTAGTATCATCTCAAATCTATAGTAAAGCATGCCTAGCACCACGGCTCAACCGAGTCTAGTATAAGTATGAAAACAAGTGATAAATTATCCTTTATACTCTATTACCCCAAGAAGATCCATGAAAGTCAGTTCCAAACCTTTTATAACCATTTTTACCAAAAATGAGCCATCGGGGACATGCGAGGTTTAGAAATCCATTTATAGTAGGTCTGAAGCCAAAACCGTAGTAAAACATGTAGAAAATCACTTTATATGCATGATAATGGCATGCTCAAACACAATCAACAGCCCAATGGCTCGCAATCAACTTATCGGTCCTGCACAGGCTCCAATCGCTCTACAACAAATATAACCAACTCTACAAATAAATATCGATGTTCGGGACTCATGGACATTCCATAATAACCCACCATATATGGTCCAGAGTCAAATACAAGGCCACACAGGACCACAAGGGTGATACTATCATCTACAAATACTACAATCATCGTAGCCAAAATAAGATGGTAATTAAGAAGCGTACAAGGTCTGGGGGTGCCATGCTAATAAACCCAACCCAAGGCTGCTAATTAGTACAATTATAGCCTATATACGCAAATTCTAGTATTGTTAAACCCTAACCTACATGTCGTCTAACAATAAGCTGCTAGAATGATGATGTCCAAGCTCGAACCACTTCGAGAGGTCCGAACAGTAGTCAAACTATCATAAACATAAACTACGCATTAAAATAAAGATAAGGATACCCATATTGCTAAAAGTATAGCTGGGTCAAATTTTGGTTCACCGGCGGCCTGTGGGCCTCGCAACCAAAAATCAAAAATAGAAAGGCGCACAATGATCATTGCACTCCTGTGAGTGCATGCTCAGAATATTTAACAGAAATTGGCCACGGGGATGGATCAAACTAGACCCCAAGCTAAAAGAACAATTAAGGAATCAAAGGGAGAGAATTTATCAGAATAAACAAAGGACTTACTGAATAAGAGACGCAAAAACAATCGTGGGACCAAGATTTATCACCCCTACGCCAGGAATTGAAGCCACACAGAAGAATATGGAGCTTATATCAATTTAGGTTTTTAGATTTGAAGTGTTAAAAATGAAGATGGAAGTTTATATACTGCCCAGGGGTCCTTCTCCGCGATCGCAAAAGGACCCTATGCGGTCGTCAGGACCATACTGGCTAGACCATTGCAATCGCAAAGACTAGCCATGCAGTTGCGAAGAACAAGAGGGGAGGGGCTTTATCGCGGTCGCGATGACCAATGAGGCAGACTATTGCTTTTGCGATAGCTTCCTTCACGGTCGCGATTAAGGCCATAGGTCTGCACCTGCAACAATAACCAACAGAAACTTAAGGGGAAAAAGTTCTCCAGATGGGCCCACAGGACTCATCCGAGACCTCGCACGCGCAAATGAACTATGTTACCAAACCAGAAACAACATTCTAGACTCAACAGAATTGATGAAAAACCCAACGGAGGTTGGTTTAATGAAAAGTGGGCCCAATGCCCAAAACCAACCTTAAGCCAAAATGAAACTCAATACCCCAAAATGAGTCTCGAAGCCTCAGGACCCAAACCAAAGGTCCCTCTAGCCCAAAGTTGACATTCTAGAACTAACAACGCTGATGGAATTTCCATCCGAGACCGTCTTCTCCGAATGTTGACCAAAGTCAAACTTCTAAGTTCAGCTGGCTAGAAAACACAAAATGCAAGGCAAAACAAGACTGAAAGCTCTCAGACCTCGACCAAGGGTCCACCTAGACAAAAATCCATGCTCTGGAGCTAATGGAACTGTCAAAATTTGATTCTGAGATTGTTTACTAAGAATGTTGACCAAAGTCAATGATTTCCTAAGTTAAAGCTCTAAAATAGGGAAATATCCATAATGACCAAACGAATGGTCAGGGCAGCGAACCACCAGTCCTAGCAAGTCATAAAAAACTTAGGGCCACAAAGAAAGCATACATGCGGGAATGACCGAGAGGGTAATTACATCATCCACTACTAAAAAGGACTTTCGTCCTCGAAATTCAAGAACAAGGGAGTACCTGAAGGCACAAACAACTGCAAATACTAAGCTCGTATCTCTCTCTCGGTCTCCCAGGTAGCCTCCTCCACTAGACGGTGCCTCCACTGAACCTTGAAAACCAGAATCTCTCTAGATTTGAACCTCCTAACATCTCTGGACAGAATAGCTATCGACTACTCAACAAAGGCCAAACTCTCATCCAAATAAACCGTATCCCACTACAACACATGAGACTCGTCTGGAACATACCGCCTTAATATCGATACATGAAATACTAGGTGCATGGCTGAAAATATTGGAGGCAAAGCTAACATATAGGTAATACTACCAACCCTCTGAAGAATCTCAAATGGCCCAATGTACCTAGGGCTAAGCTTTCCCTGCATACCAAACCTTATCACGAAGTCCGCGATTAGTGTAGCTCTTCTACCTACTCTGGCTGCCTCAAGTATGTCCTGAATCACCCGGACTCTATCTAAGGAATCGCAAAGCAAGTCTGTACTCTCTGGCCTAGACTCCAAACAATCAAACCAACCCACTGGTGATCTGCAATGCCTACCATACAATGCCTCGAAAGGTGTCATACCAATGCTCGAATGAAAACTATATTATAAGCAAACTCTACCAAAGGCACAAACTTATCCCAAGAACCTCCAAAGTCAAGAACACAGACCCAAAGCATGTCCTCCAGGACCTGAATGGTCCTTTCAGACTGGCCATCTATCTGAGGGTGGAATACGGTACTAAGCTAAACCTCCATACCTAAGTCTCGCTGAATATCCCTCCAGAACTAAGATGTGAATTGAATGCCATGGTTTAAAATGATAGAAGCTGGGACCCCATGCAAATGAACAATCTCATAAAGGTAAATCTGAGCTAACTTCTCTGTACTATAAGTAGAATGGACCGGCAAGAAGTGTGCTAACTTAGTCAACCAATCAACTATAACCCAAATAGAGTTAAACCCTCGAGAAGTGCGTGGAAATAAAATTATGAAGTCTATAGTAATCCCTTCCCACTTCCACTCAGGAATGGTAAGTCGTTGTATCAATCCACCAAGTTTCATATGCTCAAACTTCACCTGCTGATAGTTCAAGCACCGAGATACAAACTCTGCTACATCCTGCTTCATACCACTCCACCAGTAAAGCTATCTCAAATCTCTGTACATCTTGGCTGCGCCAGGATGGATGGAATATCTAGAACAATATGCCTCATGGAGAATCAACTTAATCAAATCCCAAACTCTCAGAACACAAAAGTGACTATCGAACCTCAGAACACCATCTGAATCTAGAGTATTCCAGCTGCCTCACCCAGAACAACCTGATCACGAAGGTCACATAACTGCTGATCCTCAAACTGACGACTCTGAATCTGATTGACCAAGGTAGAATGAAACTCAACACTGGCAAGAACTCAGCTAGGATCTAATAAATTAAGCCTAACCAAACGGTTAGCCAAGGACTTGGATGTCCAAGGCCAATGACTTCTCTGAAACTGAAAGTGAAGCTAGGCTACCCATACTCACCGTCTTCTGACTCAAGGCATCTGCTACCACATTTTCTATGCCTAGATGATACAGGATGGTAAAATTATAGTCCTCCAGTAACTCGATCCATCTCCTCTGCCTCGAGTTCATCTCTCACTAACTCATGATGTACTAAAGACTATGGTGATCGGTGAAGATCAAACAATGAGCCCCATATAAGTAGTGCCTCTAAATCTTGAGCGTAAAGACTACCACTTCCAAGTCCAAGTCATGAGTGGGGCAGTTGCACTCATGAACCTTCAATTGTTTCGATGCATAAGCTATCACTCGACCCTGCTACATCAATACACAACCAAGACCAACCCCTAAAGCCTCACAATATATCGAGAAACTCTGACCCTTAACTGACAAAGTCAACACTAGAGCTGAAGTCAATAAGGTGTTAAGCTTCTGAAAGCTATCCTTGCACTGATCCGACCACTGAAATGGGACATCCTTCCTAGTCAGCCTAGTAAAAGATGCTGCTATGGAAGAAAATCCTCGATGAATCTCCTGTAGTACCCTGCTAACCTAACAAAGCTGTGAACCTTGATAGGAGAAGTAGGTCTCGGCCAATCACGAACGACTGATATCTTCCCTGAGTCCACTATAATCCAATCCTTAGACACCACGTGTCCTAGAAGTGCTACTAACTCAAGACAAAACTTTCACTTTGAGAACTTGACATAAAGCCAATGATCTCTCAAAGTCTGGAGTATAATCCTTAAGTGATGCACATGCTCATCTCTACTCCGCAAGAATATCAAAATGTCATCAATGAATACTATCACAAACGAGTCCAAATACGGGCTAAGCATCATGTGCATCAAGTCCATGAAAGTTGCGGGGGCATTAGTCAACCCAAAAGACATCACCAGGAACTCATAGTGGCCATAACATGTACTGAAGGCTGCCTTAGGGATGTACTCCGCCCTAATCCTTAACTGGTGGTAGCTGAACCTCAAATTTATATTCGAAAACACAACTGAACCCTGAAGCTGATCAAACAAGTCATTTATGTGCGACATCGGATACCTATTCTTCACAATCACCTTATTCAGCTGCCAATAATCAATACACATCCACATTGACCCATCTTTCTTCTTCACAAACAAAATAGGAGCACCTCAAGGTGACACACTCAGCCTAATGAAACCCTTATCTAATAAGTCCTGGAGTTTCTCCTTAAGCTCCCTCAACTTAGATGGAACCATACGGTAAGGAGAAATAGAAATGGGCCTGGTGCCCGACTCTAACTCAATAGCAAAGTCAATATCTCTCTCAGGTGAAAGGCCTAGCAGGTCGATCGGAAACACATCTAGGAAATCTCTAACCACAAGAACCAACTCAGGGGAAGAAGTGTCGGCACTAGAATCTAGGACATATGCTAGATAAGACAAACACCTGTGAGAAATCAACTTCCTAGCCCGAACACAAGAAGTGATCCCAGACGGTGCATGGCTAACAGAACTCTACCACACAACCGGGGATATATCAGGCATGTTTATGGTAATGGTCTTGGCATAACAATACAAAATTGTATGGTAAGGGAAAAACCAGTCCATGCCCTGAATCACATCAAAGTCTAACATATCAAGAATCATCAAATCACCCCAAGTCTCTAAATCACCAACAGAAATCATACAGGATCTCAAAATCTGATCCACTACTAAAGAATCTTCTACTGGGGTCGAAATAGATACAGGTACAAATAACAGCTCACTAGCCAACCCCAAACAATGCAAATAGTAGGCAGAAACATATGAACAAGTAGATCCAGGATCAAATAAAGCCAAAGCTAACTGGTAGCATAAAGAAATCATACCACTGATCACAACATCTGAGTCCTCTACCTCCAATCTCCCAGAGACCGCATAAAACTAATTACAACCACCTTCTGACCGACTGCCATCCCTACCACCAGTCCTGCCATGTGGGGCACTACCTCTACCCTGACCACGACCTCCTCTAGCCAGTGGCTGTACTACTCAAATAGTCTGAGTCAGCTGAGAGGCTAGCTGAATTGTACCCTACTAGCAATCTCTAGCAAAGTGATTTATAATCTCACACTCATAACAAGGCCTTGATGGCCTACCCTGCCTAGATGAACTAGCTGCAACCATGTGGCCACCATGGACTGATGTCCTAGAAATTGTACCTCTTGGAGTCTGACCATCATAACCATGCTGACTACTGTGACCCTGATCAAACTGAGACCCACTAGAAGCCTGAAGCAAAGTCTGAACTGGTCGACTAGTCTGACCCTGGTGCTGTTGTCGCTGATACCCTCGGCCTCACTGGACTGAACCTCTACCACTATAATGGGAACCACTATAGCTTCCTTGGTGATGTGGCCTCTTATCTCTGGCCCTCAGATCATGATGGTGCAAATCCTCCATAGAGCGAACATGATCTACTATAGCCTGGAAGGATCGATCGCTAGCAACTAACACCTTAGCTATTTGTCTGAACTCAAATATCAACCCTTAAACAAATCTACAAACTCTATCGGGCTTGATAGGTATAATCATGGCCCCAAATGGAGAAAGCTGGTAGAAGCAAATCTTATACTCAAATACGGTCATAGATCCCTGCATAAGTCTAGTGAACTGATCCCTACTATGCTCTATATCACTATGTGGCAAGAACTTGGCCACAAAGGCCTCATAGAACTCTGACCAAGGTAACAGAGGAGACAAAGATGGTCTACAAGCAACCTGGGCCTCCACAATAACTTAGTTGGGTCCTTCATCTCATAAGTAGTGTATCAAACACCGTGAGTCTCCACCAAACCCAAATAGTGTAGCATCTCTTCACAGGTAGAGATAAAATCATATGGATCCTGACCAGGTGTACCCGCAAAACTAGGTGGAGCCAATCTCAGAAATCTACCCAACGCCTTTTACTCCATCTCTATCATAAGTTGGCGAGGAGCAAGAGGCTGTGCAACAGATGGTATCAGAATAACCTCAGCATAGGGAGCCACAGTAGCAGGCTGCGCTCATGAACTCTGAACACCCAAGGCTTCCTCTTGAGCAGATGTTTGTGCCACATCTGAAGGTTTCCCCTCAATCATACCCAATAACTAAAGAAGTAAACCCCAAATATCTTATGATGGAGCTGGGGATAAATCTGGTATAGAAGCTGGTGATGGCACTTGTAGTACCTAGGCTGTCCCTCGGTCCACGTGTTATTTCTCTAGGGAAATCTCAGGCGTATACTCAGACATAATCTCAACCCTAGTAGCTCTAGCAGGTGTCGCTGCTCAGGAACATCCTCGACCCCTACCTCTATGACCTCCTCAGCCCCTAGATAGAGTCAGGGTTGCTGGAGTCAAAGGCTCACCCCCATCTAATATCGACGTTCTCATACGAACCATCTGTGGGAGAATGAACTAGAATAAGTGAGATTCTAGGAAACCATCAAGGATAAGACGCATGATATGAAAGAAATAAAAAGAGTCATGTTTCTTAAGATGCCACAATAGCCTCCCAAAAATTGAGTACGGACGTCTTCGTCCCGATTCGCAGGACTCTACTAGACATTGGCTCTTATACCGATGACACCAGTGAACCTCGGCTCTGATACCAAGCTCTCACGACTTGTTTTCTCGGTCATGATAGCACCTACAACCCCCTTGTAGGTGAACTAATCCCCGTAGCCTAGAACAGTTAGTAATGGGCTACTATCTAACAAGCAAGCAGAAGAATGATATAAATAGCGGAAGCAAAGAAAATAAGTGAAGAAATAAGCAACAAGAATATATATTAATGGAAACTAAACCAAACCCACAACCTGGTATCATAGTAAAGAAGCTGGTTCTAAATATATAGAGTACAAAATTCCAAAAGAATATATACATATGTCTCTAAGTAACAAAAGAGTACATAATGCAAAAGATGAGATAACATCTAAACTACGGTCTCCAGGAGATCACCCTCTATCTTGGATAGTCCAAAAGTCAGCCTGCATGAGTCTCCAAGAATCAGCGGTGATGGCCCACACTAGGATCTACACCAAAAAGATGCAGAGTGTAGTATAAGCACCAATTGCTAAGCAAGGGTACCCAATAGGCATCATAAGACGACTGAGCGCATATAAGATATAAAAGCAATAATATAGCAGATAGCAAGAAAGAGTCACAGAAGCAATGAATAAGTACATGGATGCTAGCACAGAAGAAATACAAGGAGAAAACAATCATGCTGAGCTAGGTACTAGAAATATACATCTCAGACATAGGTGAAAGGAAGAAGAACGCACCTGGGGTCCTTACAATAACAATACATATAAGGAGAGTGTTTCAAGAAATAGGTGGTATACAGGTAACCTCAAGAAAAGGGAAGGAAGGAAAGCAAGTAAATGAACTCATGTTTGAAACCCAAACAACTAAATCATACCAATATATACTCTCAACATAGGGATAATCAGCCAATAATCCAAGTATAACCATGAAGTGAACTAGAAGCATATACTACAGAACTCCCACATATGAAACCTCGAATAAGAACCCGAATATAGCCATAATCAAAACCAGAAACCTCATAGAATAATAGTAAGTCTACCTACAGTCCTAACGGGTGCCCATATACCCGAGGAACACTTATAAGTGAAGACAAAGCCTCTGGCATCCTATACTACTAGAGCGTACACTCAGCAAACATCAAACAAGGGTGGAATCTCATGCAAATGAATGATATGATGCAATAGTAAAAACCAGGTGGAACAGTAACTTTGTATTACCTTCCCGATGCCTATGTGCCTAGCATATAGGATCCATAGAAGAAAATGGCCTATATACCTCAAATACACTGTATACCCCTCCTTCGGCATAATAAGCTCATAACATTAGTCTGGATCGACAAGGTCCATGGAGGTCCTCGACCACATACTCAATCTCGAAACCTTAATATAATAGTGCAAATTGTATTCGGATCCAAATCAGTAACTAAATCTCAAAAATGCATACTCAAAGTCTATCTGGGTCTAAATCAGTGAATTAAAGTTTCAAAAACTCCAACAAGGGTGCCCGGGCATAACCGGGTCTAAAACAATAGCGAAGTAAGTCAGATGCTCGCCCATCCAAGTCTGTATCATCTCAAATAGTAAAGCATGCCTAGCACCACAACTCAACCAGGTCTAGTATAAGTATGAAAATAAGTGATAAATCATCCTTTTAACTCTTTTACCCTAAGAAGATCCATGAAAGTCAGTTCCAAACCATTTATAACCATTTTTTACCAAACATGGGTCCTCGGGGGCCATGCAAGGTTTAGAAATCCATTTATAGTAGGCCCAAATACAAAACCATAGTAAATCATGTAGAAAATCTGGTTATATGAATGATAATGGCATGCTCAAACACAATAAATAGCCCAACGGCTCACAATCAACCTATCGGCCCTGCACAGGCTCTAATCACTCTACAAGAAATATAACCAGCTCTACAAATGATTATCGATGTCCAGGACTCAAGGACATTCCCAAATAACCCACCATCTATGGTCTAGAGTCAAATACAAGGCCACACAGGACCACAAGGGTGATACTATCAACTACAATGAATACTATAATTATACGCCCTAAACAAAGGGAGGCGGGACCGACACTCAGAGCCCTAAAAGGCCGAGGGCACCAAAATAGAGTGTATCTCTATTGAACCTACTGGGGTTCTAATACCGACAAGGTCTCTAATATAGCAATTAGAAACATTGATAGACAAACAGTAGGTAAACAACTCAAGGCCGACAAGGCTAATATTATAGTAGATAACTAATAACAAGGCCGACAAGGCCATACCCAACACTAATATACATATACACGTCTACAAGTCTCTACGAGTAAGTAAAACATCTCATACCAGGACAAGGCCCTAGATTACCCATAAACTATACATATACATAAACTGGTCAAAATATAAGCTAGACCTCTGGTTCGTTAGCTCCAAGAAGAATGGAGCATACCAAAATGGCTGAACTCTGCAGCTTCTACTGAAGAGGTCTATTTGGGTTTCTGTCTGGACCTGCAGGCATGAATGCATCATCCCTCAGGAAATGTGGATGTCAGTACAAAAATAATGTACTAGCATGTAAGGTAGAAACATAATAGTAACTTGCAAGCAGTAAATCTGAACATGATATAATATGAAACTTGTAAGCTATAATCGGTAAGACTCGTTTAGCTCTTTTCTCCTTCATTATTTTTAGAACACAACACATGCCTAACTCACACCTCAACTCACTCTTTATAACATATGCTGAACCACAATAGCGCCTCAGCGCACCTTATATATAATAGCCTCAATATGGCAGTAGCGCCTTGGCGTACACTATGTATATAATGGCCTCAATATGGTAGTATCACCTCGGTGCACACTATGTATATAATGGCCTCAATATTACAGTAGAACCTTTGGTGCATACTATGTATATAATAGCTTCAATATAGAAGTAGCACCTTGTCCCACACTAACACGTAACCCACGTGTAATAAATGTATTACTAGGTTGACCTTCAAAGTTATTCTTGTTAGTTATGAAAGTTCATTTAGATAACTTTTTTATCCTTGAATTAATAGGTGTTGGACTCAACATACCAAACACATGTGAATGGGGATTTGACTTGCTAACCTTCCTTTTATACTTTCTAAAGCTTGATTAGGGATCACAATACAAAGAAGAAACTCGACAAAAGGATAACTAACGTTTCGTGCAAAAAGAATCAGATTTTTATAAAAGGTGAATTGAATCACCATAATGTATCACTTAGTTTCTTAAGACTTGTTAAGTTAGAAAATCAGCTCCCTTACAACAAAATACTCAAATTCCTTCTTTCGAATATTTAGAGTTCAATTTTTAGACTCATGCCAATAAGGAATAAAGAAGCCTTAACATACCTCATTCCTTCCAAAGATTGTGCTTACCACAACTTGGCCTTTCCTTTATTAAGTTAATCTACAACACAAGGGTATAATGAAGCTAATATTAAATCTTAAACCTGATGCAACTTTTCCAAAATAGTAGCAAAACATTTACCGGGCAGATTTACGTATTGGCATTAATTAAAGGGTGCATCATCACACCTTTCTCCCAAATTTCAATACACATCACACACATAAAAAACTACTGCCTCCAACCATACAAAACACATCAAACATCCCCTACACAATGTACCATACCAAAATACAATAGCAACACATTGAACCCACGGCTTCCGATCACCGGCCCATGAGTCCTTAACAACAATTCAACAACATTTGTCCATCTGAAATTCAATCCAAAAAGATGATTATGGGAAGAGTACTTACCACACTTGAAGGGGTGTTTTTATCCTCTTTATAATTATGCCTTGCAAATCTTAAGTACCCCCTTCACATACACCAACAACAGAAGAAGAAATATATTAATTGTTACACAATTAACAAGTGTCCAACCTTAAGGAAGGGGCTGCCATAGTTTATGTATTTCTTACCATAGGATATCCTAGATATATGTAGTAGATTAGTACCAAGATAATAATTTGTGTAACTCATCTTAAGCTTGAATGAATCTTGATCTTCTTAGAACCCTTAATGGAGAGAGAGGTTGCCAAGAGGAAAGAAGATAAGAGAGAGTTCTAGTAAACTTTTTCCAGCTTTTTGTGATCAATATTGATCAACAAAAGGTTTGTATAAGGGGGCCTCTTTGGATGACTTTTTGAGTAGATTTGGGCCAAAATAGGTCAAGAATATTGGGCCAAAATTATCCGTTGCTTGGGCCTTAAAAGGGTTAAGTTTTGTGGCTGATTTTGGGCTTCTCTTGGATCAAAATGTGGTCAACTTTGGTGGCTACCTTTTGTAGTTGTTTGGGCCAGATTTGGTTGCACTTTGATGGGCCAACTTTAAGCTTCATTTGGGCTATCATTAAGTCTAATAATCCATGGTTCTACATCCCGTAATCGACCCTCAGAACTTAGTTCGTTAGCGTAGGTAGATTATACACCTACTTGTCACATATGAGCTTAGATAAGTCGAGTAAGCATCTCACTTGTTTTATCTCATTTATAAAACTCTCATCCTTATACTTTAACTTAACACTTATATAATTTTGGCCATTTCAAATTCTAGGACAAAGTACCACTTCACAATCTCGAGCTCAAGTATCTTCGTCGATATTAACTTAGTCATATATGTTTTGAAACGTATGGGGTGTTACATCCTCCCCCCCCTTAGAATCATTCATCCTCGAATGAGGGTAATGCATATAGAGCTCTAGTCTTTTAGGATTTTTTTAGAAATTTTGGTAAAGTTTCCTTTATAATTGGGACTATCCAAAAACCTGAAATTCAGCAAAAGTCCAGCACAATGCCTCACAGGGCGATTCAACGATATACAATTAAATGCAATCATTTGCATATGTTCAAACCTGATCATATTTGTACAGTAGGAGAAATATCAAGAACATAAGGATATGACTTACCTCTATACTATCTTCAGGTCGTAAATAACTGGGCATACTTTTTCCTTATTTCTTTCTCAGCTTCCCACGTCATTTCCTCGACATTATTGTTTCTCCATAACACCTTTACTGAGGCTACTTCTTTTATTCTGAGCTTCCCAACTTGACGATCTAGGATATAGATTAGTACTTGCTCATAGGATAAGTCTTCAGAAAGTTGAACATCTTTGATAGGCATAATACGTGAAGGATCTCCTATGCACCTTCGTAGCATCAATACATGAAATACAAGAGGGGTTGCCTCCAATTCTGTGGGTAACTCTAGCTCATATGCCACTTTTCCTACCCTCTGAATGATCTTGTATGGTCCAATATATCTTGCACTAAGCTTTCCCTTTTTACTAAATCGCATACCACCTTTCATGGGCGAAACCTTTAGGAAAACCCAATCACTAACATTAAATTCCAAATTTCAATATCCCACATCTGCATATGAATTCTCCCTACTCTGGGCTATAAGTAATCTTTGTCGGATTAGCTTCACCTTCTCCATTGCCTGGTAAACTAGGTCAGGCCCTAATAATTCTGCTTCTCCAATTTCAAACCAGTTAATCAACGATCTACACTTTTGCCCGTATAAAGCTCCATAAGGAGCCATCTAAATGCTTGCATGGAAGCTACTATTATAAGCAAACTCAATTAGTGGCAAATGGTAATCCCAACCCCTTTTAAAATCTAGTACACAAGCTCGTAGCATATCTTTGAGTGTTTGAATAGTGAGTTCAGCTTGTCCATCTGTCTGTGGATGAAAAGTTGTACTGAGACTTACTTGAGTACCTAAGTTGTAATGACCCTTCCGGTCACTTACACGTTTTCACCTTTCTTGTACCATTAGAGCTTACTTGTAGCGGCCCAAGTCATTTATGGCTTGTCGGGACTGGTAGTTTGGTGCCCGGGCCATTTGTTTGGTCTTTATGGCCGTTCCTTGTTTTAGAGCTTCAACTTTGGAAATCATTGACTCCCGACAACATTCTTGGTAATATCAAAGAATTAAACCAATGTTCTAGGTCAAAGGAATCCCTTACTCAAAAGTTTGAGTTAAAGAAATGCCTCGTGTAACACCTCGCCCGTTTGGAAGGTTTAAAGTAACCCGTGCCTTTGAGGTAAGACTAATATTGTCTAATATACTAAGAAGGATGTGTTATGAGGTATTATAATCAAAAAATGGTCGTATGATAAGTTTTGAAGTCAAGCAAGTTGCGAAACAAAAGTCGGAAAAAGTTATTGTAAATTCCTTTAAGGAATTCTCTTCAAATTTGAGTTAAATGTATTGGGGTGTTTCTCCCTATATATAAAGAGTTAGTAGTCCCCCAATATACCAAATCGAAGGTCTACGAGTCTAGTTTCTAACGCACTAAATCGTTCATTCATACGACTTCAAAATAGAGAGATATTCACGTTTTCGTAAGACTGCGCAAGCAGACACGTCAAGGTGGCGCCCGCATCCTAAGTCGGTTTGCCTTTATAAATCAGCTTCTCCTTCGTTTTAAACCCACAAAAACAGACCAAAACCTTACAAAATCAGATATAAACCTTAGATATAATCCATGGACATTGATCCTTTCAATTCGGAAATTTAACGGAAGTTGCTCTACGTCGCGAGCTCATCGTCTTGGTATAGTTTTCTCGTTGTTTTGGCTCCGTTTGTTGCTACTGCAAGGAGGCAGCTCGTGGAACTGATATTGTTATGGTATTATCATTTGATTATCGTAAGGTAAGGGTTCTAAATCCTCGACTCGTTCTTAATTTGAGCTTTAGAATCAATTTCGAGGAGAACTTAATGTTATCGGCATGTTTGTCGTGTTTTCTTGCCGAATATTGTTACATCTCGTGGTGGGCCCTTATAACAGCATGTTTAGCTTGGTATTTCAAAGCTTTTTGTCTAGGTAACCTTCCTCCTATGACCCTCCTTCGTTATTATATGTTCTAGTATTGTTTTATGAATTTCTGAGCCCCGAAGTGGTATTTTGGATTTGTGGCTTTGGACAGCCCCTTTATCTTGTTATGTTTGGTTATTGTTGTAGTGTTCTGGTTATGGTAAGGTGCTGGAGGGATTGGGAAATTGTGCGATTCTTTTTGGGATCACATACGATAGTGATTGGATTGGACAAACGTGAAGTATGCCTTGAAATAGTGCCTCGGGAGCTCGTCGCTCCTTGGAGATGTGGTTAACGTATTGTTGTTGGATTTAGCTGCCATTTGTTATTGTTATTGGCCTCATTTTTATGCTTTGGAGTTGTCTGGTCGCGAGTGTGACATTAACACCTTATCAAATGACTATGGCTCGTTCTTGCAGCCTTGTCGATTCTAGCAATTATTCTATTACCTTGGTTGGTCAGGCTTCATAGAGACGCCTTTGGGGCTTCAGTTGAAAGTATTTGTTTTGTGTGATTCAGAGCTTCCTGGAGCTGTTCGAATTTGGACGATGCCGTTCCCGCAGCTAGTCATCGGATGACAGGTAGGTTATGGTTTTCCCTTATCTAGACTCTGCATATATAGGTTATAACTGCATTAATTAGCATCCTTGGATGGGTTGTTATAGGTTGGTACCCCAGACCTTGTCCTCCTTTCGTCCGTCTATTTCATATGTTGTTTGTAGTATTCGCGTAGTAATGTATATTACCTTTGTGGTCCTGTGTGGCCTTGTATTGACTCTGGAACATAGATGGTGGAATATTTGGGAATGTCCGCGAGTCCCGGACATAGAGATTATCCTTTTAGGCTGGTTATGTCTGCTGAGTAGCTACTGGGCCTGTGCAGGGCTGATAGGAATTGTTGTGAGCCGTTGGGCTACTTTTATATTTGTGTGCGAGCATATCATCCATGAAAAAGGTTTTCCCCTGCATGTTTTACTACAGTTTTGGCTGTGAGCCACTACTGACAGTTTTCCTAAATTTGCATGGCCCTAGGGGCCCCTTTTTGGTACTGTTATTGATAGAAAAGGGGATTTTTGGATGTTATTGCACTGGTTTTATTACTGGTACTAGTCTCTGCGGGGCAAAGCACCAGACTTGATTTTATTACTGATACTAGTCTCTGCGGGGTAGAGCACCAGACTTGATTTTATTACTGATACTAGTCTCTACGGGGCAGAGCACTAGACTTGATTTACTACAGTTTTAGACCCGGTTACGCCCGGGCACCCTTGGAGAGGTTTTTGAGGCATTTTTTACTACTTTAGTCCTGGACGGGGTCTGGGCATGCATACTTGAGACTGCGTCGCTATCTTGATCCCAGACTTGCTTCCGGATGACATGTCTTGATACTGAGTTTTAGTATGGGGTCGGGGGACCTCCATGGACCTTGCCACTCCGGTCCTGGGGCTTCGGGCTGTGTGCGCTGGAGGGAAGGGTATACGGTGGAGTAGAGGTATACAGGCTGAGTCCTTCCATGGAACCTGCCTGCTGGGCCTGATTGGCAGCAGAGGAGGTACATACAGAGGTTCTATTTCACATTATATCATATCATGCATTGGATTCCACCCTTGTTTGTTGTGTGTTCAGTGTATGCTCTGGTACTATGGGATGCCAGAGGGTTTGTTTTAACTTGATTGTGTTCCTCAGTTGTATGGGCGGCCGTTGGGACTGTAGGTAGACTATATTTACTCCTGTTTTTACTTAGAGCTTGTCTTGGCACCCGGTTCTTGAAATATTAGTGATGGCTAGCCTGTTGAGGCTTTGGTTGTGGGATTTTTGATTATTGATAGGGCTTCAGAGTCCTATCTTATTGAGGCACTTTTGTGTGGCCTTCTGAGCAGAGTGTGAGACTCTGGTTCTATTCTTGTGGGAAGCTGAGTGGTATCTCTCAGTTATTGTGGCCTAGTTATTTCATCCTAGGGTTGTACTTGTGAGGTGATTCCCTGGTTATGCTATCATATGATTGGATTGGTGTTATGATTTCCTTATACTGGTTGATTTCATTTTGAGTATGTTAGACTGCTCTGGACGATGCCGTTCTCGCAGCTAGTCATTGGATGACAGGTAGGTTATGGTTTTCCCCTATCTAGACTCTACGTATATAGGCAATAACTGCATTAATTAGCATCCTTGGATGGGTTGTTATAGGTTGGTACCCCAGACCTTGTCCTCCTTTCATCCGTCTATTTCATATGTTGTTTGTAGTATTCGCGTAGTAATGTATATTACCTTTGTGGTCCTGTGTGGCCTTGTATTGACTCTGGAACATAAATGGCGGGCTATTTGGGAATGTTCGCGAGTCCCGGACATAGAGATTATCCTTTTAGGCTGGTTATGTCTGCTGAGTAGCTATTGGGCATGTGCAGGGCTGATAGGAATTATTGTGAGCCATTGGGCTACTTTTATATTTGTGTGCGAGCATATCATCCATGAAAAGGTTTTCCCCGGTATGTTTTACTATAGTTTTGGACGTGAGCCACTACTGACAGTTTTCCTAAATTTTCATGGCCCTGGAGGCCCATTTTTGGTACTGTTGTTGATAGAAAAGGGGATTTTTGGATGTTTTCGCACTGGTTTTATTACTGGTACTAGTCTCTGCGGGGCAGAGCACCAGACTTGATTTTTTTACTGATACTAGTCTCTGCGGGGCAGAGCACCAGACTTGATTTTATTACTGATATTAGTCTCTGTGGGGCGGAGCACTAGACTTGATTTACTACAGTTTTAGACCCGGTTACGCCCGGGCACCCTTGGAGGGGTTTTTGAGGAATTTTCTACTACTTTAGTCCTGGACGGGGTCTGGGCATGCATACTTGAGACTGGGTCGCTATCTTGATCCCGGACTTGCTTCCGGATGACATGTCTTGATACTGAGTTTTAGTATGGGGTCGGGGGACTTCCATGGACCTTGCCACTCTAGGCCTGGGGCTTCGGGCTGCGTGTGCCGGAGGGAAGGGTATACGGTGGAGTAGAGGTATACAGGCTGAGTCCTTCCATAAACCTGCCTGCTGGGCCTGATTGGCACCGGAGGAGGTACATACAGAGGTTCTTCTATTTCACATCATATCATATCATGCATTGGATTCCACCCTTGTTTGTTGTGTGTTCAGTGTACGCTCTGGTAGTATGGGATGACAGAGGGTTTGTTTTCACTTGATTGTGTTTCTCGGTTGTATGGGCGGCCGTTGGGACTATAGGTAGACTATATTTACTCCTGTTTTTACTAAGAGCTTGTCTTGGCACTCGGTTCTTGAAAGATTAGTGATGGCAAGCCTGTTGATTCTTTGGTTATGGGATTTTTGATTATTCAGAGGGCTTTAGAGTCCTATTTTATTGAGGCACTTTTGTGTGGCCTTCTAAGCAGAGTGTGAGACTCTGGTTCTATTCTTGTGGGAAGCTGAGTGGCATCTCTCGGTTATTGTGGCCTAGTTATTTCACCCTAGGGTTGTACTTGTGAGGTGATTCCCTGGTTATGCTATCATATGATTGGATTGATGTTATGATTTCCTTATACTGGTTGATTCCAATTTGAGTATGTTAGACTGCTCTCCGTCTTTTCCTTCCACTTGAGGTTTTACCGGTATACCTCCATTTTCTCAACTCTCTCTCTACTTACTTATATTGTTGTACAAGGACTCCAGGTGCGTTCTTCTTTCCTTCACCAGTGATTCTGTGTGATTGTATCTCTGTGCTAGCATGTGTTACTTGAAGCTCTTGGTTATGGATGATCTGTGCTAGCTCCTTTTGCCTTGCTTATTGCCTCAGTGAATGCTTTATTGCTATCTGTTACTTACTGCTTTTATATCTTATATGTGCTTAGTCGGTCTATGATACCTACTGAGTACCCATGGTTTTGGTGCTCACACTACACTTCTGAACTTTTTTGTGTAGATATTAGCTGAGCTTTCACCGTTGATCACTTTGGAGACTCGTGCAGCTTTTGGATCTTTGAGACTAGGGTGAGCGCCTGACGATCAGGGCTTGCCTACATCTCATCTGTTGTACTGTTGCTCCTTTTACTTTTGGAGGCAATTTATGTTGTATTTTGTTACTTCTACCACTTGTATTCTATTAGAATCTTCTGTATTGTCGATACCAAGTCTTGGGGTTTGTGTAGTTTCCTTTATGTATTTATATTCGAGTTTTGCTTTCGCTTATTTCTTCTTACTGGTGCGTTTTGGTTAGGCAGTAGCCCATTACTAACCATTTTGGGTTACGGGAATTGGTTCGCCTACTGGGGATTGTAGGTGCTATCATGACTTGAGAAATCGGGTCGTGACAGCTTGGTATCAGAGCTCTAGATTCACCGGTGTCATGGTACAGAAGCAAGTGTCTAAGTAGAGTCCTGTGGATCGGTACGATGACGTCCGTATCCTATCTGCGGGAGGCTACAGGGCATTGTTAGGAAATATTTCATCTTCTTGGCTCCTCATCGTGCGTTCCTGGCTCTATTAAATTCTAAAACTTTAGTTGTTCATTCATTTTGAGATGCCTCAGATGAGTGCGATAGCGGTTGGTCCCGAGGCTTCTGTGCTTGTTGCTTCAGTGCTTCCGTTAGCACCAAGACTTCAGAGTGAGAGTTTACCGCCTCAGATAAGGGGTGTGGAGTTAGCCCTGCCTTCGATTGGATTTATAGCTACCCTAGTTCTTCAGGACACCGTGGCTAGGACTCTAAGTCCTCCGGTGAGTGTTTCAGTACCTGGTTCTGTGAGTGGTGCTTCAGTTATAGTTGAGCTTCTAGTTCTTCAGCAGGGTTATCTGTCCGTATTGGAGTATGAGCCGAGATTTTCCCATCGGATTTCATCTGGTATAGGCTATTTTTGGTGTGGTGAGCATGGACACTTTACTAGGAATTACCCCATGATTGGTGTATCCCATCAGCTTGATACTCCTCTTGGTGGGCCAGAGGTAGAGGTTCCTGATATTATTGCTGCAGGTTAGGCTTTTGCTACCTTTGACTTATGTTAGTCCCACTCGTGTTGTGACTCTATCCCTTCTGTCGTGTAATTGCTTATATGTCTACCTGCTACTTGTTTAAGTTATTTAGCTGCCCGAATTGTAGTATCGATATGTTATTTTATTGGTAGTTTATTCTTTAGTAGTGGATGGGGGTAAGTTAGCCTTAAGAGGTGTTTTCCCAGAGTTGTAGCTCGTGGGTAGTTCTTGTTATTCTATTTCTAGTTGGGTTACCCCTGTTTCATTGTGATTTTGGACTTGTGATTGAGTTGCCCTTGTTGAACGGTCCTAGATGGTTGTTGCCTAGGCCGTTATCTAGCGTGGCTAGAGATCCGTGTGATGCTTTGGTATATTACCGGTAGTTGGGCCGGAGTTGAGATTTTGCCTCAGTTGGGAGTATTGGTTATGCTAGTGTGCATAGATTGGTTTGGTCTCCCGAGTGTCTAGAGTCGACCCTCTTTGTTGATTAGTTTAGGAGGTTGGCAGGTATGTGGGTTGTTCCCATAGCCTCCTCCACTTCCTGGTCCGTTGGATGTTTGGTTGTATCCCTAGCTCCAGTTCGAACGAATCTTGATCGTAGTTCTTTCGATGAGCTCTGGATGTTGGCATCGTTATTGGGTCTTGACTTTAAGCACTTCCGACTAA
Source organism: Jaltomata sinuosa (assembly GCA_003996215.1). Classification (NCBI taxonomy): domain Eukaryota; kingdom Viridiplantae; phylum Streptophyta; class Magnoliopsida; order Solanales; family Solanaceae; genus Jaltomata; species Jaltomata sinuosa. The sequence continues at coordinate 197,454 of QJPP01002241.1, read as the reverse complement.
GTGTTGATCATAACCTCATGGTTGGGTTGTATTTGTAAGCATTTCGGGTGAGTTGGGCATCTGGCCCATCCTTCTCCTGCCTTATTGAATTTGACGTGTAGCTATGAGTAGTGAGGTAATGGTTTCAGGTTCTTATTCGAGAAAGGATTTGTAAGGTTTAGTATGTGCTAAGGAAGCATTTTTATTTAGTTGAAAAAGAAGGGAGATACTCTTTGTATGTGTTTATGTGTCCTCGTAGTTGCCTGAGGTAGCGATGAAGGTTTGCTTTGGGATTGTGTGTTGGTGATTCGATTCAGCCGTCTACATATTGCCGTGGGTTTTCCATTGATTGGATTTGTTTCAGTAGCAACTGCGGTGTTGGCAAATTGCATTTTCAGGCCTAGTTGGCTTGGGTTCATAAGGGTTCATTGGCAGCATACAGGTTCAACCAAGGCTTTGGTTGGCAGTTTTGAAAGTCGGTGTTCAGAATCATAACTTGGCAGGTTACATCGAATGGTTTGTGGAAGTTTCTATTTGGTTGCATCATCCTAGTGCCGGGAGGCAGTGGGTGCGGGCAACTTAGCTTCTTTACTTTAGTTGTGGATGCGGCGATTGGCCTTGGACACCTAGTCCTTGGCTAACCTCTGCAAGAGGCGAGATATTCTAGATTTCAGCAGTGTTCTAGTTAGTACGAGGTTCTTCTACCATGGTTGGACAAACTCAGTGGCGTAAGTTTAAGCTTCAGCAGTGGTGTATGCTTTATGTGATCAGCTTGTGCGGGTTGAGACTAGCGAGGCTATTTTGAGCTCTGATGATACGTAGAGACCGGTAATAGCCATTCGTTTGCCCAGGATTTGAAAGCTTGTTTAATTGATTCCTCTGGAGTAGTTGTTTATGTGGGGTTCTAGTGTTGGTTAAACTCGGCCAGTATAGACGTGAAGTTCGTTAGGGTATATGCTTCGAAGTGGTTGGTTGTTTGCAGAACCAGTAGAGCTGTTGATTCGAGCCAAAGGAATGAATTGAAAGTATATGCGAAAATTTCTATGGCTAGATGGTAACTTTGAACCCCATGCACCTTTTTCCTTTGCCTTCGGGGTGTTTGGACTTGATATTCGTGGCATGGTGGGATTCTTCCTGAGGTGGGATTCGTAAGGCAATTTCACATTCAAATGGTGTTCGAGTGTTCGGAGTAGCAGTAGTGTTTTCTAGAGTTAGGAGCTTGGCTTATGGTTACAGACTTCGTGGTAGGTTTACCACAGTTCTTCCAGTATCGTGGTTTTGGTTTGGGTTTTTTGGGCAGGTTGCCCTGGTTCATTCACTTTCAGCTAATTCATACCTGGCACGGTTCAGTTAGTGAATTTGATGTTAGAAAAAAAAAAGTTCGTTCGTTCGTTGGTGGTCAGTCAAGGCAGGTAACTTCATTTTCAATGATATGCTACGGGTTGTTATCTTAGATGGCAAAGGCTAGTAGCCTATATCTAGGCTTAAAACGCATTTGAATAAAATGGGTGACTTCGTTCATGGTAAAGTATAAGCAGGAACTATGGATCTCCGTTGTGTCAGTTGATGCTTCAAAGTTGGTTTGAGTGTTCAGCTTGTATGCAGCTTCCTTTTTATGGTGCTAAAGGATTCAGTTCAGAATAAAAAAAAGGGCTTTTGCGGAACAGCGGGTTCATGAGTTAGAGTTTTGAGTTGATGGATTTTCTGGTAAACTTGGTATAGTTTTGAGGATTCGAGTTTTGTGTGTTGATCGCCTTGGTGCCCTGGTTTTCGGTGTTTTGTCGGTGATTTTCGGTTAAGATTCTCGAGGTTCAGTTTGGGTTGGCAGATCTTTGGAGATTTAAATCTAGCTTGGCTAGTAAGAAATTAAGGCTTGGTTGCTTTCTTTGGTCCTGTTCTATTGGGTGCCATCTGGTCGCGGAGGTTACTCGGGTTGTCCGAGAGAGTAGTGCGAGCGTTGTATCCACTATTCTAAAATATCTGGTATTTTCTTCCTTCTCGACTTTCGGGGACAAAAGTCTTTTTAGTAGTGGATGATGTAATGACCCTTCCGGTCACTTACACGTTTTCGCCTTTCTTGTACCATTACAGCTTACTTGTAGTGGCCCAAGTCATTTATGGCTTGTCGGGACTGGTAGTTTGGTGCTCGGGCCGTTTGTTTGGTCTTTATGGTCGTTCCTTGTTTTAGAGCTTCAACTTTGGAAATCGTTGACTTCTGACAACATTCTTGGTAATATCAAAGAATTAAACCAAGGTTCTAGGTCAAAGGAATCCCTTACTCAAAAGTTTGAGTTAAAGAAATGCCTCGTGTAACACCTCGCCTGTTTGGAAGGTTTAAAGTAACCCGTGCCTTTGGGGTAAGACTAATAGTGTCTAATATACTAAGAAGGATGTGTTATGAGGTATTATAATCACAAAATGGTCGTATGATAAGTTTTGAAGTCAAGCAAGTTGCGAAACAAAAGTCGGAAAAAGTTATTGTAAATTCCTTTAAGGAATTCTCTTCAAATTTGAGTTAAATGTATTGGGGTGTTTCTCCCTATCTATAAAGGGTTAGTGGGCCCCCAATATACCAAATCGAAGGTCTACAAGTCTAGTTTCCAACGCACTAAACCGTTTGTTCATACGACTTTAGAATAGAGAGATATTCACGTTTTTGTAAGACCGCGCAAGCAGACACATCAAGGTGGGGGCCGCTTCCTAAGTCGGTTTGCCTTTATAAATCAGCTTCTACTTCGTTTTAAACCCACAAAAACAGACCAAAACCTTACAAAATCAGATATAAACCTTAGAAATAATCCATGGACCTTGATCCTTTCAATTCGGAAGTTTAACGGAAGTTGCTCTACGTCGCAAGCTCATGTCGTGGTATAGTTTTCTCGTCGTTTTGTCTCCATTTGTTGCTACTGCAAGGAGGCAGATCGTGGAACTGATATTTTTATGGTATTATCATTTGATTATTGTAAGGTAAGGGTTCCAAATCCTCGACTCATTCTTAATTTGAGCTTTAGAATCAATTTCGAGGAGAACTTATTGTTATCGGCATGTTTGTCGTGTTTTCTTGCTGTATATTGTTACAGCTCGTGGTGGGTCCTTATAACAGCATGTTTAGCTTGGTATTTCAAAGCTTTTTGTCGAGGTAACCTTCCTCCTATGACCCTCCTTCGTTATTATATGTTCTAGTATTGTTTTATGGATTTCTGAGCCCCGAAGTGGTATTTTGGATTTCTGGCTTTGGACAGCCACTTTAGCTTGTTATGTTTGGTTATTGTTGTGGTGTTCTGGTTATGGTAAGGTGCTGGAGGGATTGGGAAATTGTGCGATTCTTTTTGGGATCACATACGATAGTGATTGGATTGGACAAACGTGAAGTATGCCTTGAAATAGTGCCTCGGGAGCTCGTCTCTCCTTGGAGATGTGGTTAACGTATTGTTGTTGGATTTAGCTGCCATTTGTTATTGTTATTGGCCTATTTTTTATGCTTTGGAGTTGGCTGGTCGCGAGTGTGACATTAACACCTTAGCAAATGGCTATGGCTCGTTCTTGCAGCCTTGTCGATTCTAGCAATTATTCCATTACCTTGGTTGGTCAGGCTTCATAGAGACGCCTTTGGGGCTTCAGTTGAAAGTATTTGTTTTGTGTGATTCAGAGCTTCCTAGAGTTGTTCGAGTCTGGACGATGCCGTTCCCGCAGCTAGTCATCGGATGACAGGTAGGTTATGGTTTTCCCCTATCTAGACTCTGCGTATATAGGCTATAACTGCATTAATTAGCATCCTTGGATGGGTTGTTATAGGTTGGTACCCCAGACCTTGTCCTCCTTTTGTCCGTCTATTTCATATGTTGTTTGTAGTATTCGTGTAGTAATGTATATTACCTTTGTGGTCCTGTGTGGCCTTGTATTGACTCTGGAACATAGATGGTGGGCTATTTGGGAATGTCCATGAGTCCCGGACATAAAGATTATCCTTTTAGGCTGGTTATGTCTGCTGAGTAGCTACTGGGCCAGTGCAGGGCTGATAGGAACTGTTGTGAGCCGTTGGGCTACTTTTACATTTGTGTGTGAGCATATCACCCATGAAAAAGGTTTTCCTCTGCATGTTTTACTACAGTTTTGGCTCTGAGCCACTACTGACAGTTTTCCTAAATTTGCATGGCCCTGGGGGCCCATTTTTTGTACTGTTGTTGATAGAAAAGGGGATTTTTGGATGTTTTCGCACTGGTTTTATTACTGGTACTAGTCTCTGCGGGGTAGAGCACTAGACTTGATTTTATTACTGGTACTAGTCTCTGCGGGGCAGAGCACCAGACTTAATTTTATTACTGATACTAGTCTCTGCGGGGTAGAGCACCAGACTTGATTTTATTACTGATACTAGTCTCTACGGGGCGGAGCACTAGGACTTAATTTACTACAGTTTTAGACCCGGTTACGCCCGGGCACCCTTGGAGGGGTTTTTGAGGCATTTTCTACTACTTTAGTCCTGGACGGGGTCTGGGCATGCATACTTGAGACTGGGTCGCCCAGACTTGCTTTCAGATGACATGTCTTGATACTGAGTTTTAGTATGGGGTCAGGGGACCTCCATGGACTTTGCCACTCCGGGCCTGGGGCTTCGGGTTGCGTGCGTCGGAGGGAAGGGTATACAGTGGAGTAGAGGTATACATGCTGAGTCCTTCCATGGAACCTTCCTGCTGGGCCTGATTGGCACCGGAGGAGGTACATACAGAGGTTCTATTTCACATCATATCATATCATGCATTGGATTCCACCCTTGTTTGTTGTGTGTTCAGTGTATGCTCCTGTAGTATGGGATGTCCGAGGGTTTGTTTTCACTTGATTGTGTTCCTCGGTTGTATGGGCGGCCGTTGGGACTGTAGGTAGACTATATTTACTCCTGTGTTTACTTAGAGCTTGTCTTGGCACCCGGTTCTTGAAAGATTAGTGATGGCTAGCCTGTTGAGGCTTTGGTTGTGGGATTTTTGATTATTGAGAGGGCTTTAGAGTCCTATCTTATTGAGGCACTTTTGTGTGGCCATCTGAGCAGAGTGTGAGACTCTGGTTCTATTCTTGTGGGAAGCTGAGTGGTATCTCTCAGTTATTGTGGCCTAGTTATTTCATCCTAGGGTTGTACTTGTGAGGTGATTCCCTGGTTATGATATCATATGATTGGATTGGTGTTATGATTTTTCTTATACTGGTTGATTCCATTTTGAGTATGTTAGACTGCTCTCCGTCTTTTCCTTCCACTTTAGGTTACCGGTATACTGCCATTTTCTCAACTCTCTCTCTACTTACTTATATTGTTGTACAAGGACTCCAGGTGCGTTCTTCTTTCCTTCACCAGTGATTATGTGTGATTGTATCTCTGTGCTAGCATGTGTTACTTGAAGCTCTTGGTTATGGATGATCTGTGCTAGCTCCTTGTGCCTTGCTTATTGCCTCAGTGACTGCTTTCTTGCTATCTGTTACTTACTGCTTTTATAGCTTATATGTGCTCAGTCGGCCTATGATACCTACTGAGTACTTGTGGTTTTGGTGCTCACACTACACTTCTGCACTTTTTTGTGCAGATATTAGCTGAGCTTTCGCCGTTGATCACGTTGGAGACTCGTGCAGCTTTTGGATCTTTGAGACTAGGGTGAGCGCCTGACGGTCGGGGCTTGTCTACATCTCATCTATTGTACTGTTGCTCCTTTTACTTTCGGAGGCAATTTATGTTGTATTTTGTTACTTCTAGCACTTGTATTCTATTAGAAGCTTCTGTACTGTCGATACCAAGTCTTGGGGTTTGTGTAGTTTCCTTTATGTATTTATATTCGAGTTTTGCTTTCGCTTATTTCTGCTTACTGGTGCATTTTTGTTAGGTAGTAGCCCATTACTAACCGTTTTGGGTTACGAGAATTGGTTTGCCTACAGGGGATTGTAGGTGCCATCATGACTTGAGAAATTGGGTCGTGACAGCTTGGTATCAGAGCTCTAGGTTCACCGGTGTCATGGTACAGAAGCAAGTGTCTAAGTATTGTCTCGTGGATCGGTACGATGACGTCTGTATCCTATCTACGGGAGGCTACAGGGCATTGTTAGGAAATATTTCATCTTCTTGGCTCCTCATCGTGCGTTCTTGGCTCTATTGAATTCTAAAACTTCAGTTGTTCATTCATTCTGAGATGCCTCAGACGAGTGCGATAGCGGTTGGTCCCGAGGCTTCTGTGCTTGTTGCTTCAGTGCTTCCATTAGCACCAAGACTTCAGAGTGAGAGTTTACCGCCTCAGATAGGGGGTGTGGGGTCAGCCCTGCCTTCGACTGGATTTATAGCTACCCCAGTTCTTTAGGACACCGTGGCTAGGACTCTCAGTCCTCCGGTGAGTGTTTCAGTACCTGGTTCTGTGAGTGGTGCTTCAGTTATAGTTGAGATTCTAGTTCTTCAGCAGGGTTGTCTGTCGGTATTGGAGTACGAGGTGAGATTTTCCCGTCGGATTTCATCTGGTATAGGCTGTTTTTGGTGTGGAGAGCATGGGCACTTTACTAGGAATTACCCCTTAATTGTGTATCCCATCAGCTTGATACTCCTCTTGATGGGCCAGAGGTAGAGGTTCCTGATATTATTGCTGCAGGTTAGGCTTTTGCTACCTTTGACTTATGTTAGTCCCACTCGTGTTGCGACTCTATCCCTTCTGTCGGGTAATTGCTTATATGTCTACCTGCTACTTGTTTAAGTTGTTTGGCTACCCGAATTATAGTATCGATATGTTATTTTATTGGTAGTTTATTCTTTAGTAGTGGATGGGGGTAAGTTAGCCTTGAGAGGTGTTTTCCCAGAGTTGTAGCTCGTAGGTAGTTCTTGTTATTCTATTTCTAGTTGGGTTACCCCTGTTTCATTGTGATTTTGGACTTGTGGTTGAGCTGCCCTTGTTGAACAGTCCTAGATGGTTGTTGCCTAGGCCGTTATCTAGCGTGGCTAGAGATCCGTGTGATGGTTCGGTATATTACCAGTAGTTGGGCCGGAGTTGAGATTTTGCCTCAGTTGGGAGATATTGGTTATGCTTGTGTGCGTAGATTGGTTTGGTCTCCCGAGTGTCTAGAGTCGACCCTCTTTGTTGATTAGTTTAGGAGGTTGGCAGGTATGTGGGTTGTTCCCATAGCCTCCTCCACTTCCTGGTCCGTCGGATGTTTGGTTGTATCCCTAGCTCCAGTTCGAACGAATCTTGATCGTAGTTCTTTTGATGAGCTCTGGATGTTGGCATCGTTATTGGGTCTTGACTTTAAGCACTTCCGACTAAGTGTTGATCGTAACCTCATGGTTGGGTTGTATTTGTAAGCATTTCGGGTGAGTTGGGCATCTGTGATAACGATCTCAATCAAGTGACTAAAATCGATATTGAAAACACGGAATTCAACAACACAAAATAAAGATAGTGGAGAAATTAAGATGAGAATTAGAAGAAATTGAGATGAGAATAGAAGAAAGAAAGGCTAATTGAATCAACAATCAACCAAGGAAGAAGAGAACTCAATCAAATGCATGAGAAACCAAATTGAATCCACAAGATGATAACTCGATGATCAATTAAGCAAAGAAGATAACACAAGCAATTCGGGAATCCACCCTAATCACTCATTCTAAACTAATAATTGGAATTGAACCCAATCAATATCCTAACCTAAAATATCAAGTCTATTCAAGACAATTCAATCATCCAAAAATCCCCTATGAAAATGGCTAAGGCAACTATTTATAGTTATTGCCTTTACACAAATAGCCTATTACAAAAATAGCCCAAAAGTGACTATTTTAGAAATAACCCATAAGGGCCCTTCTTGATTGCCCAAATGACAACTTGATCACCATGGCCTTGTACATTTGTTGCTCCATGGCTCTCTCCGGGCTCCAAGCTATCATCCATATATAAAAGCCCCTCCTAATAGGCTCCAAGCTAACCATGATTGTATCATCCTCCCCTTCTTCAAAAGGATTCGTCCTCAAATCCGAACCTTGCAAAAATATGAGAAGGACAAACAACAAACATATCCTCATAGCATGAGGGTTAGCACATGGGTTACCAACCATACCAACTTTCCAAGGAGGCACATACCTGAAATACAACCATTATTTGTGTCAAATAAGATCAATGCATTGTAGAACATACAAAGGATTCGACTGTGAGAAATATCATGGAATAAAGAGGGTTCAAACACCCATGAGGATTTACCGGGGTCAAAGATATGAAAGACCCACATAGTTTGGTCACAACAACAAATGGACCAACCCAAGAAACCCCTACCTCTATATAAAACAAATTCCATACGTACATGGACATCATCATATGCAAAGAGGTAGTAGAGAAAGTTGTTACTTAAATGAACTTTATTCAAGGTGTTCCCACATATAGAATCACCCTTTGATCCACAAGCATTAAGGCCTTGATCAAGAATGGGGTCACACAAGAATGAATAGGTCATTAGAGAACATACACCCCTTTTCTTTTGACCACAAACCCCTCCAATAGACGTACTATCATCTTTCAAGAAGAGAGCTTCGTCTTTGGAAAGTGTGTCATCATACCATAGTGGATTTTCAAACAATTGGTAGCCTTCAAGGGTGGCTACACTTCCAACATTATAAGATACACCACTATCTTCATCATTCACATTAGTCATGTCATCATTGAATAAGGGATTATCCCTAAGTTCATACTCCACCTCAAGATCCTTATGACAAAAATTAGAAATTGAATCAACACCCAAGGAATCATCACCTCTAAGTAAAGATCCTACATGACTAACTACATGACCAGCTATATCATTACCATTACTAAATTGAGGTTCATTTATCACATCACACAACTCCTCAATTAGTAGGTCATCATTACAAGCAAGTTGGTCAATACCACAATAAAGACTAGTTGGTAGCATATCAAGCTCAACAGAATCACACACATGATTACCATCATTATAGCCAATTAGCATTTGACTACCCCCATTACATGACAATACATTTTCACTCAAGTCACAAGTGCTAACACTAGATGGACTCAAATCGATCATACTAGAAGAATCAATCAAGTCATTTATAGGATCAACTAGTGTTTAGGCACTCACAACAATGGCATCATCATCATGCAACAAGGTGTCAACAAGATCATCACAAGGTAAAGGCTCTTTATGCTCACACATATACAAGCTATCACTTACACTCAATTGTCCACTAACCACACAATGATCTTCCAAGTTCAATAAAGTGCAAGAGTTAGCTTTGTTACCTTGTAGCTCATAGGAAGAATTGCCTTCACCTTGGTTACAAACACTTGAGCACAATTGCTTCCTTTGAAATCTTTCAACCATCTCATGATGTTCCACATTTTGAGGTTCCACAATAGGTTTGCTTCCAAGAATACCTGCACAAGAATTAAGACAACTAGAAAAAGAAGAGAGGGTACAAAAGTTAGTATAAGGTTGTGACAACCCTCTCACATCACTCCACACAACCTCTCTTTTTTCCACTCTAGAGTTGTCACTTATCACACCCTTACTCCTCTCAATCTTTTGTCTCTCAATTTCATTGGAGTTCGGACAAGCGCTAAGTATCCCTTGTGAAGGGTTAGATGATCCCTTTACGTCAAGCTTCCACTTTGGTGCACAAGGTGTGGATGTTTTGACTTCCATGTTCAACTCCTTAGTGGGTTCATCTTCATGAGGAGTAGTTTTCTTCAACATCTTTTGTAACTCCTCGAGATTAAGATTGGCAACCCATCGAATGACCTTGTCAACTCCTCTTTGTATGGCATCCCCTAATTCTTTAATTCTTAAAGATTCAAGATCCCTCACCGGAAGGGGATCATTTGATTTCACTCTACTTTCATGGCTTATTGATCCTTCAATTCTACCTCCAACATCATTACCATAAGGAGAACAAGTCACATTATAAGGAGAATAAGAAGTATAGGTTCTTGCATTCCAAGAAGTAGAGGATGTTCTTCTCCTATGGTTCACACAACGTCTTCGAATTGGTTGAACCCACACATCTATACCCCCTCGACTAGGATAGGAAGTAGCATAAGACAAGGATGGTAATTCATCTTCACAATATCCCCTTCTATCACAATCTTCCTCAAATGATTCATAAGAAATATGGGAGAAAGCATCGTACCTCACATCGTCTTCATCACCATGGTGTGTAATATGAGAATCCCCATACTCTTCATATTCACTATCGGATTTACAATAAGATACTTCTACTCCTTCATGTTCATCATAAGATCCATAAGCCCCATTCATTTCACATTCATTTTCAAAGTAGAAGTTCTCACAATCATATAACTCATGATCACAATCATAGCCTTCATAAGATTCCCCTTCAAAAGATTCCGAGGCTATGGATGACATCCTTCCTTATACCTCCTTTTGTACCTACAAAACTAGCAAACAAGTTAGTAATAAAATCTTCACGCCACTCATTATGTAAGCTCTCAACTCACCTACTATGGCTTCTTTCCCAAATTGATAGTGTTACTAGTTTTGCTCAATCAATTCAAGGTTATCTAACCTTGTGGAGGAATGGATCCTTGTGACTCTTGAAAGAAGGACGACTTGAAAGACTCTAAACGGACTTGAATCAAGAAATTAATCAACGAAACAAGACAAGAAAAGAAGGAAGAAGAAGCACGAAAGAATTTGGACTCAAGAATTAAGTAACAAAAGTAGGAGAAACTACTTGTTGTTGCTTAATTTGGAGAATCAAAGAGATGATTTGATGTTTTAAAACTAGTTAACAAGTAATTAAAGATGTTAATTAGGTGTTAAATAGTTGAGAAATCAAAGAGAAATGAGTGTAGAAGAAGGAGTTTGAAGTTTGGACACTTGGAAAATTTTTGGGGTCTTAAAAGTTCCAACACTTAGAAATATTTTGGGGTTCCAAAATTTGAAGCATTCTGTCCAAGTTTGCAAGTGTGCATTTCAGCCCCCAAAACATTTTCTAAGGGGCAAATTTGGTCCTTCGAATTTTTTTTTTTTTAAATTCCACTTGTGGACCCAACAAACATCTTTGACCACTTTAACATGGAAAAGTTGGATCAAATGTACCTTTTGGCTTCTTCTTTTTCAAGATGTTCTTGATGAATATCAAAAACACCTAGAACACCAAGAACACACACTAAACACCAACACCTTCAAATCAACTCGGAATTGGCTCAAACTTTAGGATTAGCTTCCCCTCGACTTAGGGAACAACCCCAATAGTTTTTAAGCTCCAATTTCTCCCCAATCAAAAGACCCACTTTTCAAGTTTGCAAGTTTTCAAAGTTCTTCAATGACAACTTCACTTCTACAACTCCAAATTAAATATAATTTGAAATCTAGACTCAAAAAACACCAGGGAACAAGAATCTAGTGTCAAAAACAAGAAATCAAACAAGAACAAATTTCGGTTTTTTTTTTTTGGACGATTTTTTTTTTGTGAACCTAAGACCTAAGAATTGACGGAACAACTCTTAAGACCTAAGCTCTGATACCAAGATGATAACGATCTCAATGAAGTGACTAAAATCGATATTGAAAACACGGAATTCAACAACACAAAATAAAGATAGTGGAGAAATTAAGATGAGAATTAGAAGAAATTGAGATGAGAATAGAAGAAAGAAAGGCTAATTGAATCAACAATCAACCAAGGAAGAAGAAAACTCAATCAAATGCATGAGAAACCAAATTGAATCCACAAGATGATAACTCGATGATCAATTAAGCAAAGAAGATAACACAAGCAATTCGGGAATCCACCCTAATCACTCATTCTAAACTAATAATTGGAATTGAACCCAATCAATATCCTAACCTAAAATTTCAAGACAATTCAATCATCCAAAAATCCCCTATGAAAATGGCTAAGGCAACTATTTATAGTTATTGCCTTTACACAAATAGCCTATTACAAAAATAGCCCAAAAGTGACTATTTTAGAAATAGCCCATAAGGGCCCTTCTTGATTGCCCAAATGACATCTTGATCGCCCATGGCCTTGTATATTTGTTGCTCCATGGCTTTCTCCGGGCTCCAAGCTATCATCCATATATAAAATCCCCTCCTAATAGGCTCCAAGCTAACCATGATTGTATCAATCTGGCCCATCCTTCTCCTGCCTTATTGAATTTGACGTGTAGCTATGAGTAGTGAGGTAATGACTTCAGGTTCTTATTCGAGAAAGGATTTGTAAGGTTTAGTATGTGCTAAGGAAGCATTTTTGATTAGTTAAAAAAGAAGGGAGATACTCTTTGTATGTGTTTATGTGTCCTCGTAGTTGCCTGAGGTAGCGATAAAGGTTTGCTTTGGGATTGTGTGTCGGTGATTCGATTCAGCCGTCTACACATTGCCGTGGGTTTTCCATCGTTTGGATTTGTTTCAGTAGCAACTGCGGTGTTGGCAACTTGCATTTTCAGGCCTAGTTGGCTTAGGTTCTTAAGGGTTCATTGGCAGCATACAGGTTCGACCAAGGCTTTGGTTGGCAGTTTTGAAAGTCGGTGTTCAGAATCATAACTTGGCAGGTTACATCGGATGGTTTGTGGTAGTTTCTATTTGGTTGCAGCATCCTAGTGCCGGGAGGCAGTGGGTGCGGGCAACTTCGCTTCTTTACTTTAGTTGTGGATGCGGCGATTCCCCTTGGACACCTAGTCCTTGGCTAACCTCTGCAAGAGGCAAGATATTCTAGATTTCAGCAGTGTTCTAGTTAGTACGAGGTTCTTCTACCATGGTTGGACAGACTCAGTGGCGTAAGTTTAAGCTTCAGCAGTGGTGTATGCTTTATGTGGTCAGCTTTTGTGGGTTGAGACTAGTGAGGTTATTTTGAGCTCTAATGATATGTAGAGACTGGTAATAGCCATTCGTTTGCCCAGGATTTGAAAGCTTGTTTAATTGATTCCTCCAGAGTAGTTGTTTATGTGGGGTTCTAGTGTTGGTTAAACTCGGCCAGTATGGATGAGAAATTCGTTAGGGTATATGCTTCGAAGTGGTTGGTTGTTTGCAGAACCAGTAGAGCGGTTGATTCGAGCCAAAGGAATGAATTGAAAGTATATGCAAAAATTTCTATGGCTAGATGGTAACTTTGAACCCCATGCACCTTTTTCCTTTGCCTTCGGGGTGTTTGGACTTGATATTCGTGGCATGGTGGGCTTCTTCCTGAGGTGGGATTCGTAAGGCAATTTCACATTCAAATGGTGTTCGAGTGTTCGGAGTAGCAGTAGTGTTTTCTAGAGTTAGGAGCTTGGCTCATGGTTACAGACTTCGTGGTAGGCTTACCACAGTTCTTCCAGGATCGTGGTTTTGGTTTAGGTCTTTTGGGCAGGTTGCCCTGGTTCATTCACTTTCAGCTAATTCATACTTGGCATGGTTCAGTTAGTGAATTTGATGTTAGAAAAAAAAAGTTTGTTCGTTCGTTGGTGGTCAGTCAAGGCAGGTAACTTCATTTTCAATGATATGCTACGGGTTGTTATTTTCAATGAAGCCTTTTTCGTGTAAATCCTTCAACTATTCCTTTAACTCTCTTAGCTCAGCAGGAGCCATCCAGTTAGGGGGAATTGATATCAGCTGAATATCTGAGAGTAGATCAATGGCAAACCCAATTTCCCTTTTTGGAGGGATTCCTGGAAGCTCATCCGGGAATGCAACTGGAAACTAACTCACCACGGGAACTAATTAAAGAGTCATTGATCCATCCTTTGTGCTTCTTACTCAAACTAGATGATAGATATAGCCTTTAGAAACTATTTTTTGATCCTTAAGATAGGAAATAAACATATCCCTTGGCATGGCAGCATTACCTTTCCACTCCAGGATTGCCTCTTCTGAAAATGTAATTTAACAACCTTAGTTATACAATTAATATTTGCATAACATGCAGCTAACTAGTCCATACCTATAATGACATCGAAGTCAATCATATCTAATTCAATTAGATCTGCTGAAGTGAGACGGTCATAAATCTACACTGCACAATCTCGATAAACTCAACTAGCTATAATAGATTCACCAACCAACATAGATACAACAAAGGGTCTAGGCAACAACTCTGGGTCTGCCCCAAACTTACTAGCAATGAGCGGGGTAACATATGAAAGAGTAGAGCCAGGATCTATAAGTGCATAAACAACATGAGTAAAAATAGTTAATGTACCTGTAACAACATCAGGTGATGACTCCAAGTCCTGGCGACCAGCTAGAGCATAAGTGCAATTCTTACCACTGGCCAAACTAGATGCTCCTCCTCCTCCTCCTCTACCTCTACCACGACCTGGTGTGGCTTGTGGTCCTATCCTAGGGGGATGAATAGTAGATGAAGAAGCTACCATTGACCTTGTAGGCTAGGACATTTCACCCCTACCTCTACCCAGACACTCTCACATAAAGTGACCAGGATGCCCACACGAATAACAAGTATATAAACCCAGGTGACATATCTCAGGATGCTTCCTACCGCACTAAACACAAGGTGGCAAAGGTGGCCTCATCTGACCTGAATGCCCCTGGTGATGGGAACTTGATGCACCTGAACTGTGACCTGGTCCAGGCTGAGAAAAATGATTATACCTCTACCTCTGCAACTGATATGGGGCACCACCAATAGGGTAGGGTGATCGCCTATGAAATGTGTCCTAACATTACCTTGTGTCTCTCTATAGGACCCAATAGATCTAGCCCTCTTATTCTTATCCCTTTCTTGGCTTTGGTTATCTCCAATTTGTACTTCAAGATCCTCTACAGTATGAGAAATAGCCTGTATCTTAGAAATATTGATATCCTCTTATGTGGCTGCTATTGTTAATTCCTTAATCAATTCATCCTTAAGGCCACCCACATATCGATGAACTCTAGCTCACATCGTACTCATAATATTGGGGGCATACCTGGCTAATGAACTAAACATGAGGTTGTACTCTCGAACACTCATATTGCCCTACCTAAAGGCTAAAAACTGATCAAGTCTGGCCTCTTAAACCTCTTGTGGAAGATAGTGAGCTAGGAAGGCCTCTGAAGAATCCTCCCATTCAGCTGGAGGTGCATTTTATCCCCTAGACTGATCCCAAGCATCAAACCACAAAACAGCTACATTTTGTAACCTAAAAGATGCAAACTCCACTGCCTCCACTAATGTTGCATGCATGACTCGAAGTACCCAATAATTCTGATCAATAAACTTATCAGGATCCTCACGTGGGTCAGAGCCTGTAAATATAGGAGGACTTAGGCCGATAAACTCTCGGGCCCTAGAACTTTCTGAGCCACCTGACCTAGCACTCACCGATGCCCTTATTTGTTGTTGCTGTGTTGCTACCATAAGGGTCAATAATCGAACTGCACTCCGGATGTCCTGGTCCTCTACTTCAGATGGAGGAGTTGCAGGTGTTGGTTCATCTCTAGCTATCTCAGGTGCCACTGGAGCAAGTAGGGCCAGGGGTGTTGGATCCCCTCTAGTCTCATCAGGTACTGGATGAACTGGGATCTCTGGAGTCGGGGATTCACTTTGAGCCTCTAATCTATCCATCTTGATGGGCAGAGAATGACTATTACCTTTCCCCGCATCCATGCCAACTCGCCGGCTAGTCATTTGTTTAGTAACAAGCATTTTTGTAAACAAGGATTAGAAAAGCATGAATTAGACTTCAAGTATCTTATTACCACGCTCTATTGCACGATCTAGCAGATGAAATAAGAGTAACAATGCTTAGATGCCCTGTAGCTTCATGATTATAGGTATGGTGCCCAACACACCTATAAACAAGACATTACTAGATGCAGCTTGTAGACTCCTTAGTATTCGACGTGCTCTGATACCAAGTTTATCACACCTCAAATAAGGGGAGGCGGGACCAGACCCTGGAGCCCCAAAAGGTCGAGGGCATAAAAATAGAGTGTATCTCTATTAAACCTGCTGGGGGTGTGAGACCGATAAGGTTTCTAAGTACAGCAATTAGAAACATTGATAGCTTAATAGTAGGTAAATAAGTCAAGGCCAACAAGGCTAATATCATAGTAGATAGGTAATAACAAGGCCAACAAGGCCATAGCCAACACTGATTTAAATATACACATCTACAAGCTTCTACGACTAAGTTAAACATCTCATATCAAGGACAGGGCCTTGGACTACCCATAAACTATAAATATATATAACTTGGTAAAAATATAAGCTAGACCTCTGGCTCGTTAGCTCCAGGAAGAATGGAGCTTACCAAAATGGCTGAACTCTACAACTCCTACTGAAGAGGTCTATTTGGGTTTCTGTCTGGACCTGCAGGCATGAATGTAGCACCCCCAGGCAATGAGGACATCAGTATGAAAATAATATACTGGCATGTAAGGTAGAAACATAATAGTAAGTTGCAAGAAGTAAAGTTGAACAGGATATAATATGAAACTTGTAAACCATAATCGGTAAGACTCGTTAAGATCTTTTCTCCATCATTATTTTCAGAACACAACACATGCCTTAAATCAAACCTAAACTTACTCTTTATAACACACGGTGAAACACAATAGTGCCTTGGCGCACCCTATATATAATAGCCTCAATATAGCAATAGCGCCTCGGCGCATGATAAGTTGGTAATCTACCAACTTATTGAGCCTATATCCATGAATTATTGCTATGTTTTGAATTGATTTTGAGGTTCTTATGGCATTTATTGATGTCTATGTAGGTTCTTTTGATAGAAGATGAAGAACAAGGATATGGACCCAAAAAGAGCCAAAAAGGAGCTAAGTGTGAAGTGTTGAGAAAAGCTGAAGAATTTGCCATGAGATACGGTAGCTGTGCGACACGCACAAGCCGAGGTACGATTCACACCTCCTCCGCATAAAGCTGCCAAAGTTGCTGAAGATTCTGCAAAGGAGTGCGGTCATTGTGCGACGCACACATCCCATGGTGTGAAATGCACCAGCTTCACACGAAGCCCATAATTTTAGCTGAAGTCATTGGTCGAGTTGAAGTCGGTGTGCGATGCGCACATTGCGATATGCGAACCGCACATCTCACCGCACACCTCCTAAAAAGGTAAACTTGTCCTAAATTTATGTGACGACCTGGGAATATATAAAAGGCTATTTTAGGCCCAATTTGTAGATACAATACTTTAGATATGAGTTTTTGAGATACTTCTTGCTTTGTAAACATTTTTCCAACTCCATTGAGAAGAGGGTTTCAATTTAAATCTCTTGGTTAACAATTTGTGTTTAATTTGATTTTAGAACTTAAGATTCAGCTATAATGGATGGGAATTTGACTTACCCAGATGGTATCTCTTCTTCCCCTACTATGAGTGGCTAAATTCTATTATCTAGGGGTGTTTTGATGATGCATACGTAGCTAATGGGTGTGGGTGTTGTTAATTCACATTTATAATTGCTTATTTGACATGGGTCTAGTAATTTCACCAAGTTTTAATCCTAAAATTGGTGTTTGCAAACATTAATTTACCTTACTTAACTATGTGATTGCTCGGGAGAGAATTTCATAGTTGTGGATGTGAAATTTCTAGTGGGTACTTGGGAATCCATCTAGATTGGAGGCTAGGAATAGCTCTAATTGAAGGAATCTCCCATTTAAGTGTCTGGGCTTGGAATAGGACGACCTCCCCAAGCTAATATTGGTTGATGGTTTATCACACCGATGATGTTCTAATCGAAATCATCGGAAATGTAGATGTTGATCGAGAGATAGCATTTCACACTTATGACCAATGCTATTCATATCAATAGGTGAAAGTAGAAGTGAATTAATGATTACCCCACTTGATAGCTAATGCCCCATCAGATATGCATCCCTAGTCTTCTAAATCATTTGGTACACCCATCTTTAGTTTTATTGCTTATTGTTGAATTGTGTTAGTAGTGACAACTTTCCTAATTCCCCCCATCTTTTTACTTGTTTTTGTTTAAACAATTACTCTTGCTTTGAAATCACCTCATACAATCTCTAGTTGTCTAAGTCAAGTTCCTTGGGTATGACCCTAACATCCATTGGGTTTATAAATTTGTTTTGACTACGCGATTGCCGTAGCCTCCTAATAGGAGAGCACGATTTGAGCGTTCATCAAATATGGCGCCGTTGACGAGGACTTGAGTTTTAGATTGACCTTCAAAGTTATTCTTGTTAGTTATGAAGGTTCATTTAGATAACTAGGTTAGCCTTGACTTATAGTGTTGGAATCAACATACCAAACACATGTGAATGGGGATTTGACTTGCTAACCTTCCCTTTATACTTTCTTAAGCTTGATTAGGGATCACAATACAAAGAAGAAACTCGACAAAAAGGATAACTAACGTTTCATGCAAAAAGAATCATTTTTTTATAAAAAGGCGACTTGAATCACCATAATGTATCACTTAGTTCCTTAAGACTTGTTAAGTTACCAAAACAACTCTCTTACAACAAAATACTCAAATTCCTTCTTTTGGAGATTTAGAGTTCCATTTCTAGATTCATGTCGATAAGGAATAAAGAAGCCTTAATATACCTCGTTCCTTCCAAAGATTGCGCTTACCACAACTTAGCATTTCCCTTATTAAGTTAATCTAGAACACAAGGGTATAATGAAGCTAATATTATCTCTTAAACCTGATGCAACTTTTCCAAAACAGTAGCCAAGCATTTCCCCGAAAGATTTACGTATTGGCATTAATTAAAGGGTGTATCGTCACACCTTTCTCCCCCATTTCAATACACATCACACACATACCAAACTACTGCCTCCAACAATACAAAACACATCAAACAGCCCCTACACAATGCACCATACCAAAATATAATAGCAACACATTGAACCCACGGCTTCCGATCACCGTCCCATAAGTCCTTAACAACAATTCAACAACATTTGTCCATCCGAAATTCAATCCAAAAAGATGATTATGGGAAGAGTACTTACCATACTTGGAGGGGTGATTTTATCCTCTTTTTAATGATGCCTTGCAAAGCTTAAATACCCCCTACACATACACCAACAACAGAAGAAGAAATATCTTAATTGTTGCACAATTTACAAGTGTCCCACCTTAAGGAAGGGGTTGCCATTGTTTATGTATTTCTTAACATAGTATATCCTAGCTATATGTAGTAGATTAGTACCAAGATAATAAGTTGTTTAACTCACCTTAAGCTTGAATGAATCTTGATCTTCTTAGAACCCTTAAGGGAGAGAGGGGCTGCCAAGAGGAAAGAAGATAAGAGAGAGTTCTAGTAAAAAAATTCCAGCTTTTTGTGATCAATATTGATCAACAAAAAGTCTGTATAAGGGGGCCTCTTTGGCCAACTTTTTATAGTAGATTTGGGCCAAAATGGGCCAAGAAACTTGGGCCAAAATTATCCTTTGCTTGGGCCTCAAAAGAGTATAGTTTTGTGGCTGATTTTGGCCTTCTCTTGGGTCAAAATGTGTTCAACATTGGTGGCTACCTTTTGTGGTTGTTTGGGCCACATTTGGTTGCACTTTGATGGGCCAACTTTAAGCTTCATTTGGGCTAGCATTAGGTCTAACAATCCATGTTACTGCCCGTAATCGGCCCTCGGAACTTAGTTCTTTAGTGTAGGTAGGTGATGCACCTACTTGTCACCTATGAGCTTAGATAAGTCGAGCAAGCACCTCACTTGTTTTATCTCATTTTCAAAACCCTCATCCTGATACTTTAACTTAATACTTATATATATTTAGCCATTTCAAATTATAGGCCATAGTATCACTTCACAATCTCGAGCTCAAGTATCTTTATCGATATTAACTTAGTCATATAGGTTTTGAAAGGTATAAGGTATTACAACAATCATCAGAGCAAAAATAAGACGATCATGAAGAAGCGAACAAGGTCTGGTGGTGCCATGCTAATAAACCCAACCCAAGGATGTTAATTATTACAATTATAGCCTATATACGCAAAGTCTAGTAGAGTTAAATCGTAACCTACCTGTCGTCCGAAGACAAGTTGCTAGAACGGTAATGTACAAGCCCAAACTGCTTCGAGAAGCTCCGAACAGTAGTCAAACTATCATAAACATAAACTATGCATTAAAACAAAGCTAAGGATACCCATATTGCTAAAAGTATAGCTGGGTCAAATTTCGAGTCACCGACAGCTTGTGGTCTCTACAACCTGAAGCCGGAAATAGAAAAGTGCACAATGATCACCACACTCCCGAGAGTGCATGCTCAGAATACTTAACAAAAATTGGCCACGAGGATGGTGCAAAACAGTCCCCAAGCTAAAAGAACCATTAAGGAATCAAAGGGGGAGAATTTAACGAAATAAACAAGGGACTTACCTAATTGGAGATGCAAAAATGATCACAGGACCAAGAATTATCACCCCACACCTGGAATTGAAGCCACATAGAAGAATATGGATCTTGGAGCTTATATCAATGGAGGTTTTCAGATTTGAAGTGTTGAAAATGAAAATGGGATATAATATACTGCCCAGGGGTCCTTCTTCGTGATTGCGAAAGGACCTCATGCGGTCGTGAGAACAATGTTGGCTAGACCATCATGATCACAATGAATAGCCACGTGGTTGTGAAGAAAAACAGGGGAGGGGCTTCATCGCGGTCTTGAGGAAGGATCTCGCGATCGCGTAGAGCAAAGGAGGCTGGGTCCACTAGCCCTTCATTGCGATTGCTTTAAGGGACCCTCACGGTCGCGATGACTAATGAGGCAGACCATCATGATCGCGATGGTTTTCTTTGCGATTGCAATAAAGGCCATAGGCCTGTACCTGCAACAACAACAAACAGAAACTTAAGGGGGGAAATTCTTCAAATGGGCCCACAGAACTCATCCGGGACCTACACGCACAAATGAACTATGCTACCGCACCAGAAATAACATTCTGGACTCAACAGAACTGATGGAAAACCCAATGAAGGTCAGTTTAACAAAAAGTGGGCCCAACACCCAAAACCAACCTTAAGCCAAAATGAAACTCAATACCCCAAAACGAGTCCAGAATCCTTGGGACTAAAACTAAAGGTCCCTCTAGCACAAAGTCAACATTCCATAACTAATAACACTGAGAGATTTTCATCCGAGACCTTCTTCTCTGAATGTTGACCAAAGTCAAACTTCCAAGTTCAACTGGCTAGAAAACACAAAACGCAAGGCAAAACAAGACTAAAAGCTTCCAGACCCCGACCAAGGGTCCATCTAGACCAAAATCAATGCTCCAGAGCTAACAAAACTATCGAAATTCAATTTCTAGCATATTTACCAAGAATATTGACCGAAGTCAATAATTTCCTACGTTAAAGCTCTATAACAAGGAAACAGCCATAATGACGAAATAAACAGCCAGTGTACCGAATCACCAGTCCCAACAAGCCATAAATGACTTAGGGCCACTACAAGTAAGATCTAACAGTACAAAGAAAGTGTACATGCGGGAATAACCAGAAGGGTCATTACAAATATAAAATATGTAGTATAAAGATACAAATTCCTCTTTAAAGCCAAAAACCAGCAACAAGGGTGGTATGATTCTCTCTCTTAAACTGAAAACTAGTATTTTTTTCCCTCCAGATTGTACAACCATCCATGTGTATGTATGTATAAATATATGCATGCCAATAAAAGTATATGTATATATATAGGTATTCACAAAAATAGGGTAAAACCACCCTCTACAATATAATCACACTAACCTGGGGTCCTGCCAAAGCAAATCCATGGCCTCAGGCCCATAGTATCAAAACATAAGGATAATACAAAAAAAAATATAATACAAAAGTATATTGTTCAATAAAACTCGGCTCTACAATGAAATCCTACCCCAAACTATACTAAGGATCTCTAAGCTAATATTAATACTATAATAAGCAAGCTAAAACTAAGGCTCAAGAAGAAATACTAGTCTAAAGTCCCTGAAATAGGCCATATGTATAGAATTCACTATAAGATTGCCCTAGCTAGAAATTCCCCTAGCCAATATGCGATCCATACCGTATATGATCTACCTGATCTAAGTCTAAAAAAGAGAAAATCGTAACTTACCTCGTGACTGAATGGAAAATAATGAACTATCACACAAAAGCCTTCCCCTTCCATAAAGCCTCGGATCGATGCTGATAAATTGGTATTCTACCTACTTATTTAGCTTTTAATCTTATGATTTTGCTAGTATAAAGTGGATAAATAGTGCAATTGACACAAATTACTTCTATTTTACAGGTTCCTATGTTTTAGCAGTGTTTGGGAAGAATTCGTATGAAAACAAGTCAAAAAGAAACTAATCGGAGAAGTAATTAACTGGCAGCAAAATTTGCCTATGCGTATGCAATGTCCCACACACGTACGCAATGGTCACTCAAAGAAGAGCTCCATGAATACACTGAATAGACCACGTATGTAAAGGTCAACCAAACAAAGACACTTTGCATACGCGATGAACCTTCCGCGAGGGCGAAGAAGAAACTATCAGCTGTGGGGCAGATTTAGAAATTTCCATTTTTGGAAACCCCAATCCACATAAAACACTTCTCAGCCATTTTGGGAAGCATCTTTGGCAAATTTCACAACTCTTGGCAAGCTTGGAGAGCAAATTCATCTTCCTACACCATAGGAGTGATGATTTGGAAGATCTTTATTGTAAAATCTTTTATTTCCATTCTTCAACTCTTGTTGTTAATTGCTAATTTGTAGGTGTAATTATTGAATTGAGATTTGGGTTTTGTATTAGAGATAATACAAAATTTGGGTATTTAATTCTTAACTTGTGCTTTCTCTTGATTAATCTTATGGGTCTATTGAATCTTCCATGTTTTAATCTTATAGTTGATGGTTGCAAATATTGACTTAGCTTTCTAATTGTGTTCTTGCTTGAGAGAGGAGTTCCTCAATTCAGGAAGGTTTAATAATGGGGATATGGGGTTTCCACTCTAGACTAAGGCTAGAGATAATTTAGTTGCCAGAAAGTCCCATCTAAGAGTTAGGGTTAGAAATAGCCCAACATACCCAAGTTAATTTTATTGGTTATTGCTCACTCGTGGTGATTTGAGAGAACCCAAGAGGATAGTTGCTTGATTGGTTGAAAGAAGGTTGAGTATACCTTTAGCCAAAACTATCCATTTGTTAATTGGGTGCAAGTCTTGTGAATTGAATTCCCATTCCCAATTCTCCCTTGTTGTACTTGCTTGGTGAAAGCAAGGTGAAAGCCATTGATTATATCTATCCTTAATTTAATTTTTTTATATTTTGTTTTTAGTTTAAA
The DNA here is from genome assembly GCA_003996215.1 of Jaltomata sinuosa. Classification (NCBI taxonomy): domain Eukaryota; kingdom Viridiplantae; phylum Streptophyta; class Magnoliopsida; order Solanales; family Solanaceae; genus Jaltomata; species Jaltomata sinuosa. The sequence continues at coordinate 174,237 of QJPP01002241.1, read as the reverse complement.
ACCCCCCTATTGATATCTTTTCTTTTTTCTCTTTGAACTCCATTAAGTTGCTTGGATTCTTTATTAGCTTGATCGCAATTATATTGTTCTCTGTGGGATCGACCCCGACTCTCATCGGGAATATAAATGTGTTTTGCATAATGATCACCGATACCTCCACTTTTATAATACCCTAGAAACATATCCAGCTACCTAAGTTAAAAAGTCTCAGAAAAATTCATGTTTCAGGAAGCAGGGGTCAAGTCCACGAGCCGTGGCTAGTTTCATGAGTCATGGAAGTGACTCATGATTCCAGTCCTGCAGACCACCCTCAGGTATGAGGACCACGAGTCAGTTTCACGACTTATGAAAGTTTCCACAGGTCGTGAAACCAAACCGTGGAACTCAGACAGAGAGTGGTCAAACCCCCTGATTTCCACGACTCAGTTCTACGACTCGTGGAAGCTTCCACGAGTCATCCTATTGAGTCATAGGAAACCTTCAGCAGCCTAAAATCTTGGGCAGTTTCCACGAAAAGGATCCACGAGTCGTGGTTGGGTCTACGAGTCGTAGACTCCACCCGTGGAACCTGAAGCCGACCCTTTTTAACAGCTTTTCTATATTATTTCCCTGGGGTATTTTAGTCATTACCCATCCTTTTAACTCCTAAGTGAGGTTGTTTTGGCTATTTCAAGAAGGGTTTTCACCCTTATTACCCTAAGTGTCTTCAAAATCCTTCATTCACCTCCCAAAAAGGAAAAAGGATTCTCTCAAGCTCAAGGTCACAAGCTCCAAGTTCAAGTCTCCTAAGTCTTTCCATTCAAGTGGGTTATCTTCACCCAAGGTATGTGGGTAATCAACAATGGGTTCATTTCACCCTTGTGCCCAAAACCCCTAATTCAAATTTTGGATTTCATGATCTTCAAATTAGGATTCTTATCCAATTCTTATGGGTTTTGCTAAATATGATCTTCGTATGATTTGGTTATGAAATTACTATTGAATTGCATGATTTCATGAATTAAAGTTTAACCATGGAAATCTCTACATGCATAAAGTTGATTTGAGTAAATTGGGTTATGATAAGCATGTTCCTTATGGATTTTCAAGTATGTGCTGCCTAGTTCCTATGATTCTATGAAAGCATATGTTTTACAAATATTGAACTAGAGCCATGCAAATTTTACAAGTCATGAAGTATGCCAGTTTTTCCATGTTATGAAGTATGATGCGAGACAAGACACCCGATGTTCCATCAATGCTCATGAGCCACTTTCTAAACTAAAACTCATGAGTAGTATGACGATCCGGGGTATGAATAAGTATATGAATAAGTCATGCACAAGTATGAACAAGTTTGGCATTAGATATGTCACATGTATCTGAGCTTATGTTATTATTATGTTTTGGGAGTATTATTTAGCACCGAGAGATGAGGGTTCAGATAACCCAAGTCCAAAACTACGTTGCCACCGTAGGTTGCCCGTGTTGAGTCTTATTATGACAGGATCCTGGTATGACATGGTTCTAACCTTGGCCGGTTAGGACAACTCTTTCAGTGTGGGTGCAAGACACTGAACTCCATGTAGCTCAGCATGGTTTAATGTCGGTTAAGAGAAACTCCCACATGTTTATTTTCAAGCTATGAAGTTATATGAATCTATATTATGAAACTTAAGTTTCATTTCATGTTTCATGTTCTATACCTTGGTATTTTTTATGGTCCTTCTTTTAGAAACAAGCTCATTCTTAGGCATGTTTTAAACTGTTTTATCATGATTCATGCATCACTCACATACTCGGTACATCCTATAGTACTGACGCATATCTTGCGCTGCATCCTTTGATGATGCAAATTTAGGTGTACCTCCTTTGATTCGTGGCTAGAGTTTCTCAGCCACACCCAAACAACTGTTGGTGAGTCCTCTTAGGTCGAGGACTAGTTATGTTTGTAGCTTTGTTGGACTTTCATTTCTGTACTTTGAGTTAGCTAGGGTCGTTTCCTAGCAACTCCTTATGTTATGACTAGAGGCTTCAGGCATAGACCATATGTAACCCTTCGGGGGTATCATATCTCTTGACTCGACTATCTATCTTATCCTATGTTGTCATTATCCTTGATGCTTCTGCTATGTTTCCTTTATGTATGCTTGAGAATGCTATGACCAAAGATTGGCTTGGGATCCTTGTGGTCCTAAATCCCGTGTTACATCTAGGGGGTAACCTCGGGGCATGACAAACTTAGTATCAGAGCCTCAAAGTTAAGAGTCCTAGGATGTCTGAAAGACGCATCGAGTAGAGTCTTTTTCATGTGTGTGAAGAACGCCACACATATGAGAGGGAAGCTGTGAGGTGTCTTAGGAAAACTTCACTTCTTTCATGATCATGTCGTGCAATAGATCTTAACCCTTATGTCCTAATCTTCATCTTGTACATTTCAAATTATGCCTCCTCGATGTGCTATGCCTCCCCGAGCCACTCAGAATGTTGTTCCTCCCGTTTTGGTTCCCGATGTCACGACTGAGGAATTCAGAAATGCTATCCATTTGCTAGCCCAGACTTTGGCCACTCAGGCCAATCAATAGGCTCCTGCCCCCATTCATCCTCAGGGTGGGGTAGCGGCCCGAGTTTGTGACTTCATTCAAATGAACCCACCTAAATTTTAGGGGTTCGAAAGTGAGTGAGGACCTACTCAACTTTATTGATGAGGTGAAAAAGATCTTTGAAGTTATGCAAGTGGTTGGGGTTGATTGTGTTGAGCTTGCATCCTATCAACTCAAGGATGTGGCTCATATTTGGTTCATACAATGGAAGGAGGATAGGGTGCGGGACACGATCCCCATGACTTGGGAGTGTTTTGAGAGAGCCTTCCTTGATAGGTTCTTTCCCCGAGAGTTGAGGCAAGCGAAGGTGGAGGAATTTGTGAACTTGAGACAAAGTTCAATGTCGGTGCAAGAGTATAGTATAAAGTTCACTCAGTTATCTAGATATTCTCCTTCCATGGTAGCGGACCCGTATGATTAAATGAGCAAGTTTATATATGGGGTTTCTGATGTGGTGAAGAAAGAGTGTAGGTCTGCTTTGTTGTTGAGTGATATGAATATTTCCCGACTCATGACTCATGCCCATCAGATTGAGGGTGAAAAGCTTAGGGAGATGGCAAGGGAGAACAAGAGGGTTTGATCGGAGGGATCAGGTTTCTGTCATCACAAGTCCAGAGGTGGACATTGCTCTTCTTTTCAAAAGAAGTCGTTAGGATTCATTCATTTTTCTGATAGTGCTCCTACCCAGGCTCAGAAGCCTCATCATGATCAGGGTGGTAGAGGATCTGGTTCTTATTCCCAGTCTCAGGGAGGTGTTGCTAAGTGGCCTTCTTTCCCCGTTTGTACCAAGTGAGGGAAGAATCACCCGGAAGAATGTCATTTCGGCTTTGGTGCATGCTATGAGTGTGGACAGACTAGGCACTCGCTTAAAGATTGCCCTTCAGCTAAGAAGGGGTAGGGAGCTAGGACTCAGCCTACCCCAGCAGCTTCAGAAGGTAGACCAGCCCCACAGGGCACAACTTCTAGTTTTGGTGGTCAGTGCTTGAACCGCCTTTATGCTATGTCCTCTCGTCACGATCAGGAGGGCTCCCTAGATGTTGTTCCTGGTATGTTGAAAGTTTTCTCTTTCGATGTGTATGCTTTGTTGGACCCCGGTGCTACCTTATCCTTTGTGACCCCTTATGTGGCATGCAAGTTTGAAGTTTGTTCCGAATTGCTTTTAGAACCCTTTTGTGTTTCTACTCCTATCGGTGAGTCAGTCCTAGCCAAAAGAATCTACCGAGATTGCCCTATCTCAGTCCTTCATAGAGTCACTTCAGTGGATCTAGTGGAGTTGGAAATGACTGATTTTGATGTCATTCTCAGTATGGATTGGTTGTATGCATGTTATGCTTCTGTTGATTGTCGTACTTGAGTTGTCAGTTTCAAGTTTCCTAATGAACCCATTCTAGAATGGCAAAGTAGTCCCCCTTCCTCAAAAGGTCATTTCATATCGTATCTTAAGGCTAGAAAGATGATTTCAAAGGGGTATGTTTATCACATAGTGCGGGTTATGGACATGGAGTCCAAAACCCCATCCCTTCAGTCTGTTCCTATTGTGAATGAGTTTCCAGAAGTGTTTCCCAAAGATTTGCTCGGAGTTCCTCCAGAGCGGGAGATAGACTTTGGGATAGATCTTCTTTTGGATACAAATCCTATCTCTATTCCTCCCTATAGAATGGCTCCCACGGAACTTAAAGAGTTGAAAGATCAGTTGAAGGATCTTTTTGATAAAGGTTTCATCAGGCCTAGCATTTCTCCTTGGGGTGCCTCAGTTTTATTTATTCAGAAGAAGGATGGTTCGCTTAGAATGTGTATCGATTACCATCAGTTGAACAAGGTCACAGTCAAGAATAAGTATCCCATTCCTAGGATTGATGACTTTTTCGATCAGCTTCAGGGTGCTAGTTTCTTCTCCAAGGTTGACCTTAGATCCGGTTATCATCAGCTTCGGGTTAGAGAGTGTGATATTCTGAAGATAGCCTTCAGGACTCGGTATGGTCATTATGAATTTGTTGTGATGTCTTTTGGTCTAACGAATGCTCCTGCAGTTTTTATGGATTTGATGAACCGTGTGTTCAAATAGTATTTGGACATATTTGTGATTGTTTTCATTGATGATATCCTCATCTACTCTCGGAGTGAAGAGGAGCATGCGGATTACTTCAGGGTTGTGTTGCAAACTCAAGGATAAACAGTTGTTTGCTAAGTTTAGCAAGTGTTAGTTTTGGATGCAGTCTGTTGCTTTTCTGGGTTATATTGTGACTAAAGATGGTATTCAGGTTGATTCTAAAAAGATAGAGGCAGTAAAGAACTGGCCTAGACCTACTTCTCCGTTTGATATTAGGAGCTTTTTGGGTTTGGCTGGTTACTACAAGAGGTTTGTGGAAGGCTTTTCTTCTATTGCTGCCCCTTTGACCTGATTGACTCAGAAAAAGGTTAAGTTTCAGTGGTCCGACTCTTGTGAGAAGAGTTTTCAGGAATTGAAGACTAGATTGACCACCGCTCCAGTGTTAGCTATACCTAAGGGCTTAGATGATTTTGTTGTGTATTGTGATGCTTCTAGGATTGGTTTGGGTTGCATCTTGATGCAGTGTGGTAAGGTGATTGCTTATGCTTCCAAACAGCTTAAGACTCATGAGAAGAACTAACCTACTCATGATCTTGAGTTGGCCGTCGTGGTCTTCGCTTTGAAGATTTAGAGACATTAATTGTATGGTGTGTATGTGGATGTATTCACCGATCATAAGAGTCTTCAATATGTGTTCACTCAAAAAGAATTGAATTTGCAACAAAGAAGATGGCTTGAGCTTCTTAAGGATTATGATATGAGCGTGCTTTACCATCAGGGTAAGGCCAATGTTATGGCGGATGCTTTGAGTAGATTGTCCATGGGAAGTGTAGCTTCTATTGAAGAGGGAAGGAAGGAGTTGGTTAAAGAGGTTCATAGGCTTGCTCGGTTGGGAGTTTGCCTTATGGGCTCGACGAAAGGTGGTGTGATTGTGCAAAATGGTTTCGAATCTTCCTTAGTGGCTGAGGTGAAGGCAAAGCAAGACAATGAGCCAGTTCTACTTCAGCTTAAGGTGTAGTTCATCAGCAGTGGGCGGAGGTTTTCTCCCAAGGGAGAGATGGTGTGCTTCGCTATCAGGGTCATTTATGTGTACCGGATATTGTTAGGTTGAGATAGTAGATTCTGACAGAGGCTCATAGTTCTAGATATTCCATCCATCCGGGCTCTACTAAGATGTATCGTGATCTATGGGAAGTCTTTTGGTGGAATGGTATGAAGAAGGACATATCTGGGTTTTTGGCTAAGTGTCCCAACTGTCAACAAGTCAAAGTGGAACATCAAAGGCCGGGTGGCATGCTTCAGGATATTGACCTTCCCACTTGGAAATAGGAAGCAATCAATATGGACTTTATTACGGGTTTGCCTCTTACTCGAAGGCAACATGATTCCATTTGGGTGATTGTCGACCGGATGACCAAGTCATCCCATTTCTTGGCTATTAAGACTACTGATTTAGCAGATGACTATGCCAGACTACATTCGGGAGATAGTTCCATTGCATGGTGTTCCCTTGTCTATCATTTCTGAAAGAGGTCCTCAGTTTACATCTCAGTTTTGGAGATCATTTCAGAAAGGCCTTGGTACCCTGGTGAAGCTTAGCACAACTTTTTATCCTCAGAGAGACGGCCAGGTAGAGCGTACTATTCAAACTTTGGGGGATATATTGAGAGCATGTGTGATTGATTTCAAAAGTAATTGAGATGATCACTTACCTCTTATCGAGTTCGCCTACAACAACAACTTTCACTCTAGCATCTAGATGGCTCCATATGATGCACTTTATTATCGGAGGTATAGATCTTCTATTGGTTGGTTCGAGGTTGGTGAGGTAGCCTTGATTTGTCCAGATTCTGTTCATGAGACTATGGAGAAGGTTCAGCTTATTAGGGAGAGATTGAATACCGCTCAGAGTCTACAAAAGTCTTATACGGATGTGAGGAGAAGGGAGTTGGAATTTGAGGTTGAGTATTGGGTTTTCCTTAAAGTGTCACCTATGAAGGGGGTGATGAGATTTGGCAAGAAAGAAAAGCCTAGTCCCCATTTTGTAGGTCCTTATCAAATTCTGAGAAAGGTTGGCAAGGTTGCTTATGAGTTGGAGTTGCCAACGGAGTTGGAAGCGGTTCATCCACGTTTCCTTGTTGAAGAAGTGTGTTGGTGATCTGAGCTTGATTGTCCCTTTGGAGGATGTGGGTGTGAAGGGTAGTCTCACCTATGAGGAGGTTCCCATGGAGTTCCTTGATCATCAGATTCGGAGGTTGAGGAACAAAGAAGTTGCTTCGGTGAAAGTCCTTTAGAGAAATCAGCTTGTAGGGGGTGCTACTTGGGAAGCGGAAGAGGCCATGAAGGCCAAATATCCTCATCTCTTTCCTTCCAATTTAGTTTCAGCTTGAGGTACTACTTTCCTCCTTAGTATGTCCCTTTGATTCTATTCCATCAGTTCCTCTCATGATTCTAGCATGCATCCATGTTTTACGAAGTTAGTTTATCATGTTTTCAAGTTGAGAAGTTCAGGTTTTATGTTTACTCTTTGATTTCCATATTTTCATGTTTGGTTGGGCTGTTTCTCCTCAGTTTTCCTTGTTTAGTCTTCATTCGAGAATGAATGATCCTAAGGGGGAGATATTGTAACACCCCAGAAACATATCCATCAACCTAAATTAAAAAGTCTCAGAAAAATTCATGTTTCAAGAAGCACGGGTCAAGTCCATGAGCCGTGGCTGGTTCCACGAATTGTGGAAGTGACTCGTGATTTCAGTGCTGTAAACCACTCTCAGGTCTGAGGACCATGAGTCAATTTCATGACTCGTGAAGGTTTCCATAGGTCATGAAACCAAATCGTGGAACTCAGACAGAGAGTGGTCAAACCCCCTTATTTCCACGACTCAGTTCTACGACTCGTGGAAGCTTTCACGAGTCGTCCTGTTGAGTCATAGGAGACCTTCAGCAGCTTAAAATCTTGGGTAGTTTCCACGAGAAGGAACCATGGGTCTTGGTTGGGTCTACGAGTCGTAGACTCCACCCGTGGAACCTGAAGCCGACCCTTTTTAACAGCTTTTCTAAATTATTTCCCTGAGGAATTTTAGTCATTACCCACCCTTTTAACTCCTAAGTGAGGTCATTTTTTCTATTTCAAGGAGGGTTTTCACCCTTATTACCCTAAGTGTCTTCAAAATCCTTCATTCACCTCCCAAAAAGGAAAAAGGATTCCTCAAGCTCCAAGTTCAAGTTTCCTAAGTCTTTCCATTCAAGTGGGTTATCTTCACCCAAGGTATATGGGTAATCAACAATGGGTTCCTTTCACCCTTGTGCCCAAAACCCCTAATTCAAATTTTGGATTTCATGATCTTCAAATTAGGGTTCTTATCCAATTCTTATGGGTTTTGCTAAATATGATCTTCTTATGATTTGATTATGAAATTACTATTGAATTGCATGATTTCACATAGGGTTTTACATGTTAACTTTCATTTCATGAATTGAAGTTTAACCATGGAAATCTCTACATGCATAAAGTTGATTTGAGTAAATTGGGTTATGATAAGCATGTTCCTTATGGATTTTCAAGTATGTGCATGCCTAGTTCCTATGATTCTATGAAAGCATATGTTTTATAAAAATTGAACTAGAGCCATGCAAATTTCAAAAGTCATGAAGTATGCTAGTTTTTCCATGTTATGAAGTAAGATGCAAGGCAAGACACCCGATGTTCCATCAATGCTCATGAGCCACTTTCTAAACTAAAACTCATGAGTAGTATGATGATCTGGGGTATGAATAAGTATGAATAAGTCATGAACATGTTCTGCATTAGATATGTCACATGTATATGAGCTTATGTTATTATTATGTTTTGGGAGTAGTATTTAGCACCGAGAGATGAGGGTTCAGATAACCCAAGTCCAAAACTATGTTGCCACCATAGGTTGCCTATGTTGAGGCTTATTAGGACAGGATCCTGGTATGACATGTTTCTAACCTTGGCCGGTTAGGACAATCCCATTCCTAGGATTGATGACTTGTTCGATCAGCTTTAGGGTGCTAGTTTCTTCTCCAAGGTAGACCTTAGATCCGGTTATCATCATCTTTGGGTTAGAGAATGTGATATTCCAAAGACAACCTTCAGGACTCGGTATGGTCATTATGAATTTGTTGTGATGTCTTTTGGTCTAATGAATGCTCCTGCAGCTTTTATAGATTTGATGAACTGTGTGTTCAAACAGTATTTGGACATGTTTGTGATTGTTTTCATTGATGGTATCCTCATCTACTCTCGGAGTGAGGAGGAGCATGCGAATCACAGGAGGATTGTGTTGCAAACTCCCAAGGATAGACAGTTGTTTGCTAAGTTTAGCAAGTGTGAGTTTTGGATGCAGTTTGTTGCTTTTCTGGGTTATATTGTGACTAAAGATGGTATTCGGGTTGATTCTCAAAAGATAGAGGAAGTAAAGAACTAGCCTAGACCTACTTCTCCGTCTGATATTAAGAGCTTTTTGGGTTTGGCTGGTTACTACAGTAGGTTTATGGAAGGTTTTTCTTCTATTGCTGCCCCTTTGACCCGATTGACTCAGAAAAAGGTTAAGTTTCAGTGGTCCGACTCTTATGAGAAGAGTTTTCAGGAATTGAAGACTATATTGACCACCGCTCCCGTGTTAGCTCTACCCGAGGGCTTAGATGATTTTTTGTGTATTGTGATGATTCTAGGATTGGTTTGGGTTGCGTCTTGATGTAGCGTGGTAAGGTGATTGCTTATGCTTCCAGATAGCTTAAGACTCATGAGAAAAACTATCCTACTCATGATCTTGAGTTGGCCGCCGTGGTCTTCGCTTTGAAAATTTGGAGAAATTACTTGTATGGTGTGCATATGATTTATTCACCGATCATAAGAGTCTTCAATATGTGTTCACTCAAAAGGAATTGAATTTGCGACAAAGAAGATGGCTTGAGCTTCTTAAGGATTATGATATGAGTGTGCTTTACTATCCGGTTAAGGCCAATGTTGTGGCGGATGCTTTGAGTAGATTGTCCATAGGAAGTGTAGCTTCTATTGAAGAGGGAAGGAAGGAGTTAGTTAAAGAGGTTCATAGGCTTTCTCGTTTGGGAGTTCACCTTATGAACTCGACGAAAGGTGGTGAGATTGTGCAAAATAGTTCCAAATCTTCCTAAGCTGCTGAGGTGAAGGCAAAGCAAGACAATGATCCAGTTCTACTTCAGCTTAAAGGTGCAGTTTATTAGCAGCGGGTGGAGGTTTTCTCCCAAAGGGGAGATAGTGTGCTTCACTATCAGAGTCGTTTATATGTACCAGATATTGCTGGGTTGAGACAGTAGATTCTGAAGGAGGCTCACAGTTCTAGATATTCCATCCATTCGAGCGCTGCTAAGATATACTATGATCTACGGGAACTCCTTTGGTGGAATGTTATGAAGAAGGACATAGATGGGTTTGTGGATAAGTGTCCCAACTGTCAACAAGTCAAAGTGGAATATCAAAGGCCGGGTGGCATGCTTCAAGATATTGAAATTTTCACTTGGAAATGGGAAGCAATCAATACGGACTTTATTACGGGTTTGCCTCGTACTCGAAGGCAACATGATTCCATTTGGGTGATTGTTGACCAGATGACCAAGTCATCCCATTTCTTGGCTGTTAAGACTACTGATTCAGCAGATGACTATGCTAGACTCTACATTCGAGTGATAGTTCGATTGCATGGTGTTCCCTTGTTTATCATTTTTGATAGAGGTCCACAGTTTACATCTCAATTTTTGAGATCATTTTAGAAAAGCCTTGGTACCCAGGTGAAGCTTAGCACAACTTTTCATCCTTAGAAAGACGACCAGGCAGAGCGTACTATTCAAACTTTGGGGGATATATTGAGAGCATGTGTGATTGATTTCAAAGGTAATTGGGATGATCACTTACCTTTTATCGAGTTTACCTACAACAATAGCTTTCACTCTAGCATCCAGATGGCTTCATATGAGGCACTTTATGGTCGGAGGTATAGATCTCTTATTGGTTGGTTCGAGGTTGGTGAGGCAACCTTGATTGGTCCAGATTCTATTCACGAGTCATAGAGAAGGTTCAGCTTATTAGGGAGAGGTTGAATACCGCTCAGAGTCGATAAAAGTCTTATACGGATGTGAGGAGAAGGGAGTTAGAATTTGAGGTTGAGGATTGGGTTTTCCTTAAGGTGTCATTCATGAAAGAGGTGATGACATTTGGCAAGAAAGAAAGATTATTCCCTATTTTGTAGGTTCTTATCGAATTCTGAGGAAGGTTAGCAAGGTTTCTTATGAGTTGGAGTTTCCAATGGAGTTGGAAGCGGTTCATCCAGTTTTCCACATTTCCTTGTTGAAGAAGTGTGTTGGTGATCTGAGATTGATTATCCCTTTGGAGGATGTGGGTGTGAAGGGTAGTCTCACCAATGAGGAGGTTCCCGTGGAGATCCTTGATCGTCAGATTCGGAGGTTGAGGAACAAAGAAGTCGCTTCGGTGAAAGTCCTTTGAAGAAATCAGCTTGTAGAGGGTGCTACTAGGGAAGCAGAAGAGGCCATGAAGGCCAAATATCCTCATCTCTTTCCTTCTGATTCAGTTTCAGCTTGAGGTACTAGTTTCCACCTTAGTATGTCCCTTCGATTCTATTCCATCAGTTCCTCTCATTATTCTAGCATGCATCCATGTTTTACGAAGTTAGTTTATCATGTTTTCAAGTTGAGAAGTTCAGGTTTTATGTTTACTCTTTGATTTCCATGTTTTGATGTTTGGTTGGGCTGTTTCTCCTTAGTTTTCCTTGTTTAGTCTTCATTCAAGGATGAATGATCCTAAGGGGGAGATATTGTAACACCCCGGAAACATATCCAGCTACCTAAGCTAAAAAGTCTCAGAAAAATTCATGTTTTAAGAAGCGCGGGTCAAGTCCACGAGCCGTGGCTAGTTCCATGAATCGTGGAAGTGACTCGTGATTTCATTCCTGCAGACCACCCTCAGGTCTGAGGAACATGAGTTAGTTTCACGACTTGTGAAGGTTTCCACGGGTCGTGAAACCAAATCGTGGAACTCAGACAGAGAGTGGTCAAACCCCCTGATTTCCACGACTCAGTTCTATGACTCGTGGAAGCTTTCACGAGTCATTCTATTTAGTCGTAGGAAACCTTCAGCAGCTTAAAATCTTGAGCAGTTTCCACGAGAAGGAACCATGGGTCTTGGTTGGGTCTACGAGTCGTAGACTCCACTCGTGGAACCTGAAGCCGACCCTTTTTAACAGCTTTTCTAAATTATTTCCCTGAGGTATTTTAGTCATTACCCACCCTTTTAACTCCTAAGTGAGGTCATTTTGACTATTTCAAGGAGGGTTTTCACCCTTATTACCCTAAGTGTCTTCAAAATCCTTCATTCACCTCCCAAAAAGGAAAAAGGATTCTCTCAAGCTCAAGGTCTCAAGCTCCAAGTTCAAGTCTCCTAAGTCTTTCCATTCAAGTGGGTTATCTTCACCCAAGGTATGTGGGTAATCAACAATGGGTTCCTTTCACCCTTGTGCCCAAAACCCCTAATTCAAATTTTGGATTTCATGATCTTCAAATTAGGGTTCTTATCCAATTCTTATGGGTTTTGCTAAATATGATCTTCTTATGATTTGGTTATGAAATTACTATTGAATTGCATGATTTCACATAGGATTTTACATGTTAACTTTCATTTCATGAATTGAAGTTTAACCATTGAAATCTCTACATGCATAAAGTTGATTTGAGTAAATTGGGTTATGATAAGCATGTTCCTTATGGATTTTCAAGTATGTGCATGCCTAGTTTCTATGATTCTATGAAAGCATATGTTTTACAAAAATTGAACTAGAGCCATGCAAATTTTACAAGTCATGAAGATGCCAGTTTTCCATGTTATGAAGTATGATGCAAGGCAAGACACCCGATGTTTCATCAATGCTCATGATCCACTTTCTAAACTAAAACTCATGAGTAGTATGACGATCCGGGGTATGAATAAGTCATGAATAAGTATGAACAAGTTTGGCATTAGATATGTCACATGTATATGACCTAATGTTATTTTTATGTTTTGGAAGTAGTATTTAGCACCGAGAGACGAGGGTTCAGATAACCCAAGTCCAAAACTATATTGCCATCGCAGGTTGCCTATGTTGAGGCTTATTATGATAGGATCCTGGTATGACATGGTTCTAACCTTGGCCGGTTAGGACAACTCTTTCAGTGTGGGCGCAAGACACTAAACTCCATATAGCTCAGCATGGTTTAATGTCGGTTAAGAGAAACTCCCACATGTTTATTTTCAAGCTATGAAGTTATATTAATCTATATTATGAAACTTAAGATTTATTTCATGTTTCATGTTCTATACCTTGGTATTTATTTATGGTACTTCTTTTAGAAACAAGTTCATTCTTAGGCATATTTTAAATTGTTTTATCATGATTCATGCATCGCTCACATACTCGGTACATCCTATAGTACTGACGCATATCTTGCGCTGCATCCTTTGATGATGCAGATTCAGGTGTACCTCCTCAGATTCGTGGCTAGAGTTTCCCGGCCACACCCAGACAGCTGTTGGTGAGTCCTCTTAGGTCGAGGACTAGTTATGTTTCTAGCTTTGTTGGACTTTCATTTTCGTACTTTGAGTTAGCTAGGGTCTTGTCCTAGCAACTCTTTATGTTATGACTAGAGGCTTCAGACATAGATCGTATGTAACCCTTCGGGAGTGTCGTATCTCTTGACTCGACTATCTATCTTATATTATGTTGTCTTTTTCCTTGATATGTCTGCTATGTTTCCTTTATGTATGCTTGAGAATGCTATGACCAAGGGTTAGCTTGGGATCCTTGTGGTCCTAAGTCCCGTGTTACATCTAGGGGTAACCTCGGGATGTGACAACTTTGGAGAGTACATTTGAGCATTATCAAAAAATGGTGCCATTGTCGAGGAATAATTTGACGTATTGAGTTAGTTTAGAATTTGAGTTTACTTACTATAGTTCAATTTTGTGAATATTTGTTTTTATTTTGTTTAGTTTTATTTTGTTGATTGATACCATGGCATCTCGGAATGCTAGAAAAGTTGGTGGTTACATCCCAGTCTATATTTCCGACTATTGTGTTTATTGTGGAGGACCCTACCTTGGGAAAAGGTGTAAAATTGGCCCTAGGAAACAAAGTTATTCACTAACTCGCTCCTATAATGGGCGCAATTGCTATTTGTGTGGTAGACGTGACGTACATTGGAGCGAATGCCCTAATGATGACCGTTCTTCTCCCCCTTCTTGTGCTAACAATGTTGCTAGTGGTGCTTGTGATCTTAATAAGAACCATGAATTTGCAAGCAAAGAAGGCATATGTGCCAAGCTCAAAACCCTCTTGGCCTTGGTAAACATCATAGAAGAGGGTGTAAAATCCATAAACCAAGGCTTCGTGGACACAAGAGCTAAGAAAGAAGAGAAAAACACAAGGGATACTCATGAATTAAAGGTGTTGTGGCAACCAACTAACCCACACATGAATCATGATGCCGAGATCAAATGAATGATACTAAAGTTGCAATGCAAAGTTCAACAGTTCATATTGAATGACTCTTGTTCATTCTAAAGTAAGGATGTTATGAATGAAGCAAACTTGAGAGTGGAGATGCCCAAATCTTACTCCAATCACTTTTCAACCTTAAGTTTGGTTGAATGGACGAATATCAAAGTAATAAAGTTTTTGGAAAACCTTAGAAGGAGGGTGGATCAAGGTTTATCCAGTTTTAAGTTTGTTATTGAAAGAAGGCAAAGTGATCTCCCTCATTTGAAGGTGAAAAAGTGCAAAATGTGAAACTAAGAAAATGGCCTTCTCATGTTCACACCTTCACCTCATGATTGTCACCGGAAGTTTGATTCAAGTTTGGGTTGAAGGTTCAAATCCTCCAAGTAGAGATTCAAATAGTGATATATCTTGCGTCACGCTGGGGACGTTAAATTGTGCACTTGATAGGAGGCAACCCATCATTTGAAAAATTCTTCTTTATGCTTTACTTCACTTTTTGTTTCTTTTTGATTTGTTTTTAGGTGCCCAAAGGAATGAGAGGAGGAACCAAGTGTTGAGAAGCACAAAAATTAGCTCTTAAAAATATGTATTTCTCACGTGGAAGAGTGCTCATCGCACATGCCATCGCTCAAGCAACTAGTGAACTGGACAAAAATATTGGCTTATGCAAAAGTCATGTGTTTCGCACCTCCCAAGGTGCCCATCGCACTAGACTTCGCATGACAAAATAGTGAGCTAGGAGAAAATGTGAAAATCTGGTCCAAAAGCTTTTCTCTGCGTATGCGGTGGACCGGCCATGTTCGCGAAGGACAGTTGAACTCGTACGCATCCAAGTATTAAATCACCTTTCAAAATTAGAATAGACCTAAAATGTTTTCTTTCTCAATACAAGGGTGCTCCTCTTTCTTAAGCATAAATTCCATAAATTCCTCCATTCATTGCTTCACAAATTACAACCCATCAGGTATGAACTCTGCCCCTCCTTGTATCTTGAAATAATTCCTCTTCTTCCTCATCTTGATGTCGTAAGAATGGGACAATGGCATTTTTTGTTGAAACTCCTCTTGTTTTAAATCAATTTTCACTTGTGCCTAATTGCTAAATTGATTGGTGAAGTTGGTTAAGAGTATATTCTAGGTTATGTGATGAAAATGTTGTGCTTAGCATGATCCGAATGAGCATAAATGGCTTGAGAAAATTGTGCCTCCCATGTGTTTGAGAAAAAACCTCAAAGGGCTTCTGAACTGGGAGAACATGATGACCTTCACATTCGCGGTTGCCTGGCCACGTACGTGAAAGATGATTTTTTTTGAAAAATCCAAATTGTCTTTGCGAATGCAGCCATCTGGCCGCGTACACGAAGAAGGAAAGCCTGGCAGTGCCAAAACAGTAGCTTTGCACAGCCCACCTCAGAATTTTTTTCAACTATTTATTTGGCCTTAGTGTTTCATAACACATTGTTTTAAGTGTCCCAGAGAACTTTTAACATGTTGGTTTGTTTTGTAGGTACTTTGATCCTAAAAATGGCCTCCAATGGTAGTGA
The DNA here is from genome assembly GCA_003996215.1 of Jaltomata sinuosa. Taxonomy (NCBI): domain Eukaryota; kingdom Viridiplantae; phylum Streptophyta; class Magnoliopsida; order Solanales; family Solanaceae; genus Jaltomata; species Jaltomata sinuosa. Next base: position 158,508 of record QJPP01002241.1, on the reverse strand, counting down.
CAATGAAGTTGAAAATATTCTAGAGGTGGAAATGGAGGAGAATTATGATCAGGACAGATTCCTAGTGGCATCATTTGAGCATCGGTATGATGAGATCTTATCCAAGCCCTTTGTTAGGGAAAAAGGAATCAAAATGGATAAAGTTGAAAGTTAAATGTTGGTATTCTATAGGAGATTGGTGGAGCATAGGTGGATTTGCTTTGCTCCTCCACCTATCAAGAAAAATCACACAGTGGTCACAAAATTCTATGTTAATGCTTCAACCACCAATTTCAAGGGCGCATTAGTTACTATCGTTCGAGGTGTCCAAGTGTGTTTCAACTGCGAGATCATCAATGCACTGTACAACCTTCCAGATGTGGATAACAAGTTTTATGTGGCAAAATCAAAAGAAGAAGGACACCAATGGTTGGTTGACAAGTTACATGATGGGGTGGCTCTGAATTAGTTAACTTTGCAAAATGGGGTTGACTCACTTGATTTCACTGCAGAAGCTAAGTCATGGCTTTCGATTATCTGTGCAAGGATCATGCCATCCACTCATGACACTGATGTGACCCCTGACTGAGCATTGATTATTGTAGCACTCATGGATGGGTTGGATGTGAATGTTAGGCTTCATATCATGACTCAGATGGAAGAGGTAACTATCGGAAGGTCGAAAAGCCTTTTCTTCCCATTCTTGATCACCCAATTGTGCTATGATGCTGGGGTGTTGAAACACCCAACTGATGTTGAGAAGAAACCACCTACCTTGATTCATCCTTTATTGAAGAGGGCCCCAGAAATAAAGCTTAAGAAGATAAAGATTGATGTAGCTTCTCCATCCATCGGGCAGTTCCCAGAGTCTTCTAACGAGCCCACTGGCCCTTCCATAGTTGTATCTGGATCATCTTATCTAGTGGGACTACTACAGTTTGGGCCCTATATTATACATCATTTTTCCAGCCAGATTCAGGGAGTGGATGTACATGTTCAATAGCTATTAGCTGAACTTCCTTCTAGCTCAGTTGGAGCCGACACACCAGTAGGATCTGAGTCTCAACCATCCCTTGCCAAAGTGACCACTGAGATGAAGTTGATCACTGGGAAACTGAATACAATAAACACCAGATTGGAGCACATGAGCCGTAGGCAAGGAAAGATTGAAAAATGCCAAAGGAAGTTAAGCATGAAAAGAAAAAGAGCAAGTTCTTGAACAAGATGATGGATAGATTGAAGTCTTTCTGTGGATCAGGTACACCGAAGGATTATGAGGATGAGGATGAGGAGAGACTTTAGTTTCCCTCCTCCTCCAGTTCAGATTGAGCCACTTCAGGGAGTCCTCAAACTTATCTCTTATTTTGATGTAGTGAGGGCACTACCCTATTTTAGTTGGGGGTGGCATGTTGGACCACACTCTATCTAGTTTATTTTGCTTTATTATTGGATATTATTATGCCCTTGCCGAACTTGTTTTGTTGTTTTGGATATTATTGTGCCTTTGCCAGACTTGTTTTATTTGTTTGGATATTATTGTGCCCTTATCGGGTGTGTTTTATAGATTTATTCCCTTGTCGGGTTTTGGAGTTGCTATGGATGGAGTTGATGGTTTAGTTTCCTTTGTTACTTATTTATTTTTCTTAGGTTCGTTAATTTCTTTTGTAGTTGGTTTGAGTGACAGTTCCCAATGATAGATCGAGTGATGACGTTCTTGAGGGAAATTGTCGCTTTGTTTGGTGTTTGGAGTCAGGGGAAGTCTGAGTACCTGGTAGGCTAAATCAAACCTGCCTTGTGTGTGTTGGGATTTTTATATTGGTGAATTCTAAGTAGCCATATTGATTTAGATAGATGAATTGGCCCAATGATAGACTAAGTGACGTCATTCTTAAGGACAAATCATCATCTTTTGAGATATTGGAGAGCTTTGACTTGTGTGGTACTAATGGAGTTAGTCTTGCACGCTAAGTGAAATAGGCATATCCTTCCAAAAACTTTTTTGTGAAAAGTGTGTGGCAAAGAATGATGTTTGTGACAACTCCTTTAATCTTTTTGTGACACTTAACGCATTAGTGGTGATAATTTGAAATTGAAGAATGTGACTCTATTTGTTCTTGTTTAGGAAGTAAAAATTAACACTTTTTGAATGATTCGCATGCCATGTGTGATGAGGTGTAGTTGAATAATTCTTGTGCTTTCTTGTGTTAACTAGAACTTTCCCGATTAGTCATTTAATATTAGTCTCAATTGCGTTGGTTGGAGAAATGATCTTAGGCCTTCTTTGTGATTGTTGAAGCCTACTTAGCCTTAAAGTCTACCATTGAACTCAAATTGTATCATTAGTCACCCCTCTTCAGCCTAATACCTTTTCTTTAGCAACCTCAGTACAAGCCTTGAACCATTTTGAACATGAATCTCTCTCTTGAACCCGTCCCTCCTTGAACTCTACAAGTGTGAAATCGAGACTAAAAGCCTAAGTTTGGGAGTTGATAAAAGGTACCTTGGAGGAGTGCTAAATGAGTTTATCTTGGTTTTTTGCCTAAAAAAAATTGTCAAAAAGAAGGAAGAATGTGAAAAAGAAAGCAAAGAAGAAAGAAAAAGAGGAAAGGACAGAAAAGGAATGAATCCTCCAAGGTGAATAAAATGATAAAAATTGAGCCTCAATTGAAATGAGTGAAATGGTGTCTTGTATTGAATGAAAATGAAAAGAAACGACTTTGGTTTTGAATTGAAAAAAAAAGTGTATGGAGTTTGAGGAGGATGTAGTCACTTAAACCCAAATGCGTATTCTACCCTTCCCTGAGCCTACATTACAAGCTTAGAAATGTCCTTTGAGATCTTTGATCGATTGTTTTTAGGCTAGTGGCAAATGAAAATAAGGGCAAGCCTATGGTTTGATACTTGTTGGTACTTGAAATTCTTTGTGAGTGTGAGTGTTTGTACATTTTTCCCTTGTGATTGTCTTTGTATATAATATGTTTTTGGGACTTTTATTCTTGTGAGGGCATGCGAATTAGGATAGTTGGTGAAATTGACAAACTCCGAAAATGAGTCAAATGAGCATGTTTTGGTAAGCTAGTGGTTTTAGTCACTTCTTGAAAATCGGTTGTTGTCACTTGGTTGTTCTTGTAGTTCCATTGCATCCCTGAATTATGTTTTGAATAGAGGGGAATACTTAATATTTTGTTATCATGTGATTGACTAATCATTACTACCAACCAAAGTCATGCTTGGTATTTAAAATGGAGTTTCCTTGGCTTATGGTATTGTCATTGCACTTGTGTGTTGTATCCTTTGAATCAAAGTTTTAGTTTCTTGAGGACAAGCAATAGTTCAAGTTTGGGGGTTTGAAAAGTTGGTATTATACCTACTTATTTAGCTTTTAATCTTGTGATTTTTCTAGTATAAAGTGGATAAATAGTGGAATTGATATGAATTACTTCTATTTTACAGGTTCCTGTGTTTTAGAAGTGTTTGAGAAGAATTTGGATGAAAACAAGTCAAAAGGAATATAATCGGAGAATCAAATAACTGGCAACAGAATTTGCCTATGCATACACAGTGTCCCACATGCGTACGGGATGGTCACTCAAAGAAGAGCTCCATGAATGCACTGAACATGCCACATATGTAAAGGTCAACTAGACGAAGACACTTCGTGTATGCGACGAACCTTCCGCGAAGGAGAAGAAGAAAGTATCAGGTGCGGGGAAGATTTGGAAACCCCAATCCACATAAAACACTTCTCAGCCATTTTGGGAAGCATCTTTGGAAAATTTCACAACTCTTGGCAAGCTTGGAGAGCAAGTTCATCTTCCTATACCATAGAAGTGAATATTTGAATGATCTTTATTGTAAAATCTTTTGTTTCGATTCTTCAACTCTTGTTCTTAATTGCCAATTTGTAGGTGTAATTGTTGAATTGAGATTTAGGTTTTATTTTAGAGATAATACCAAATTTGGTATTTAATTCTTATTTTGTGCTTTCTCTTGATTAATCTTGTGGGTCTATTGAATCTTTCATGTTTTAATCTTATAGTTGATGGTTGCAAACATTGACTTAGCTTTCTAATTGTATTCTTGCTTGAGAGAGGAGTTCCTCGATTCAGGAAGGTTTAATAGTGGGGATTTGGGGTTTCCACTCTAGACCAAAGCTACAGATAGTTTGGTTGCCGGAAACTCCCATCTAAGAGTTGGGGTTAGAAATAGCCTAACTTACCCAAGTTAATTTTGTTGGTTATGTCTCACTCGTGGTGATTCGAGAGAACACATGAGGATAGTTGTTTGATTGGTTGAAAGATGGTTGACTATACCTTTAGCCAAGACTACCCATCTGTTAATTGGGTACAAGTCTTGTCAATTAAATTCCCATTCCCAATTCTCCCTTGTTGTCCTTGCTTGGTGAAAGCAAGGTGAAAGCCATTGATCATATCAATCCTTTATTTGATTTTCTTTTATCTTTTGTTTTTAGTTTAAAACCCCCCTATTGTTATCTTTTCCTTTTGATCTTTGAACTCCATTAAGTTGCTTGGATTCTTTATTAGCTCGATCGCGATTTCATTATTCTCTGTAGGATCGACCCCGACTCTCATCGAGAATATAAATATGTTTTTCTTAACAATCATCGATACCTCTACTTTGGAGAGTACGTTTGAGCATTATCAGCTGCCATGCTATCAAATAAATAATCTACAGGCCAATAAAAACTAATGACACCTCATTGATAATGTACAAATCAGGCCAGAAATCGGGTCAAAAATTGACCCTCGAGTCCCGTCGACAAAATAAATAATTAAATTTATAATTATATTCCCCAAAGGGCAAGAATATCATGCCCAAAAGTTGGCGAAGATGGGACTCAATTCGGGGCTCAAAAAAGCCCAAAAAGTCTCTTGATCAAACGGAGGATTTTAGGGAATTAAGCTATGAATTTGACAGAATTAAAGACGGGTATACGCGTAAAATCAATGAAAAGGCACAAGGGTAGTGTACGAAACTTACTCAAACACAATTTGGAAGAAAAACCTTCAAGAACAAGCTCCTAAGCTCCAAAGAGGTCCCAAGTTCCTGAAAAATAAAGCAAATCATGATCTTGGAGAAATATATACTACCAATGGTTCTTCTTCGCGAACTCAAGGACCCCTCCATGAACATGGGACCGCACTGGAAGGTCCTTCTTTGTGAATATGGAGCTCCCCTCATGAACCCAAAGAGGGACCTTGACCGAGTCCCAAGCAACCCTTATTTGTGAACGTGATGAATTATCCGTGAACGTGAATGCCAAGAAACTTGGCCCTTCGTGAACATGATGAACCTATCGTGAACGTGAAGGATAAAATGCCCCTCCTCCAAATTTGAAAAACCATTAGATTCTTTAAGTAAAAAATGACTCCAAATGGACCTTCAGGATTCATTTGGAATCCCATAAACATACACCGAATATGCTACCCAACTGAAAATGGCATTCCTGACTCAAAAGAATCATCGAAATGACCAATGGAGGTCGTCTTGACAAAATATTGACAATAGTCAACACTTTTCTGGTTTTTTACTAAAAATTCACCCAAGTGCCTAAAATGAGTCTGAAAGTCTCGGGACCCAAACCAAAAGTCCAACTAGCCTAAAATCTACGTTCTAGAGCTTACAACATTGATGAAATTCTCATCCAAGACCTTTACTAAAAATATTGTCCAAAGTCAAACATTTTAACTTTAAAAGCTCCAAAATAGGAAATCCCTTCTAAAACTTGACTGAACACCTTGAGAATCGCGCCACCCTTCCTAGCAAGTCACTAAAGAAATGTAAAAGCTATGGGAAGGGTCAAAATTGTAAAAATATATAAAAAACATGAAAACAACCAGGAGGGTCATTACACAACCAAACTAACAGTCATAGAAAATATTGACTCTAAATATAAATATGGGTGTTTCGCTCATCGATATCTTATTCAAGCTATATACTAGGAAACTAATTCAGTCACATCTTGTTTTTAACTCAATATAAGAAAATTTTACTTAATTACTAACTATGATGGTTGTAACACCAATTGTAATTTATGTACTATTACAGCGGAATTAAGACACAATTATTGAGATGAAAAATCATGATCTTGAGTTAGGATTAAGTAAGTGTACTGTTAAACTCCATTGATACAATAATGGGAATCAGTAGTTAAATTTGAAACCAACTCAATAATTTGCTAGTTATCCACACTATCTAAATTTGGGGAACTTAATTGATGGAACATCAATAAGTACATGGAACTTGAATCATTACAACATATTCAAAAATAGAATATACGAAGATATTTTCTGATTAGGGAACTGGATGGACTTTATTTATAAAGAGTGTCAATCCAATACATGCCAATAATTATTGGGCATTGCTTATATATCCACATACATAATAAAAATATGAATTATTATTTTTGTTTTATTGTCACGTTCTAAATCGGGCCATGATGGTGCCTACTATAACCCTTAGTAGGCAATCCAAAACCCAAATAAGAACTAGAAACAAAGGCGAAGATAAACAATGCGGGAGTAGAATAATGAGACAAACGGGCCACATGTATAGACATTTACATAATGGTTTAAAATATACAATACTGGACCTACAAAAATAAAAAAAGACTATATACATAAGGAACCAACCCCAGAACTGGTTTCACTAGTACAAGTGTAACAACCCAGAATTCGATCTAGCTTTCAAACTCAGAAACTTACAAAATTTTGAACTTCCAAGGATCACGGGTCAAGTCCACGAGCCGTGGATGGTTCTATGAGTTGTGGAAGGGACTCATGATTCCAGTACTATGGACCACACTCAGGTCTGAGAACCACGGGTCAGTTTCACGGTTCGTGGATGTTTTCACAGGTCGTGGAACCAACCCGTGGAAATCAGACAAAGAGTGGTCAATTTTCCGGTAAATCACGACTGGTTTCTATGACTCGTGGAAGTTTCAAAGAGCTGTCCTGTTGAGTCATGGAAGGTTATCCGCAGCTTAAAATTTTGGGTAGTAACCATGAGAAGGAACCATGAATCGTGGTTAGGTCTATGGGTCGTAGACTCCACCCGTGGGACCTCAAGCTAAGCTTTAAAACAGCTTTTTCTTAATTAAATCCCAAGGGTATTTCTATAATTACCCACTCTTTTAACTTATAAGTGAGGTCTTTTTGACCATTTTTAGTATGGTTTTATTCCCTAATAGCCTAAACTCCTCTTATTATAAGAAATTCTATTCCTAAAGAAGAACGAACTCCTTCAAGCTCCAAGTCTCAAGCTCCAAGATCAAGCCTCCAATTCTTTTCATCTAAAGATCGAGCTTGCTTAATAATGTATGTGGGTAGTTAATAAGGGATTTCTGTCACCCTTATACCCAAAACCAATGATTTTTAGTTAGATTTATGAATTTATAAAATTAGGGTTCTTACCCAAATTCGGGAAAAACTTATGGGTTCAGTTTTAAATCTTCAATTCTTGGTTTCTCGTTGCTTATCTATGTTTTATTAAAGGTTTCTTTATTGATTTCAAAAGCTCATGCATTAACGATGATTTCTAGCATGATTCCATCAAATTGCATGATTTCAAGTGAAAATTGGCATGTTTAGATAACATGGCCTTATGTATTTATGAAATTTCTTGTCTAATTCTTCAAGTTATAAATTTAGAAAGAAAAGTATATTTGAATTATGGATATGCTAAGCTTCAAGGATATATGATATGAGAATTGCATGACATCAGATATGTCTTTATGCTTTTAAAATAGATTTGGTATCAGATATGCCACAAGTATGTTATGAGCTATATGCATGTTTTAGGAGTAGTATTTAGCACCGAGCGATGAGGGTCGATCACCCAAGTCCAAAACTATGTTGCCAGCATAGGTTATGAATTGCCCTATGGGCTTATTAAAGTGGTTCCATATTTGATTATGGTGTTCTGTGCTTGAGCCGGCATTAGGGCAGCTTTGCCGACTAGGGTTATATAGTTGGATTATGGTGTCTTGTTCCTTGGGAAGGTTTGGGACAACTTTACTAACCAGGGTTATATAGTTAGATTCCATGTAGCTTGCATGGTCTATTTTCAGTTATAAGAAACTCCCTTAGGAATGTTTTTAAGTCTCCTGCTATATTATATTTTATCTCATGCTTAAATTATGATATTTCTTATGGCTTCTCTTTTATGCATGATATCAGTTTCTACTATGTTTTAAGCACGTTTTAAGTATGTTTTAATATGATTATGCATATCTCACATACTCGGTATATTCTATAGTACTGATGCATATTTTGTGTTGCATCCTCTTGATGATGCAGACTCAGGTTTCCTCCCTCAGGCACGTGGGTAGGGACCGTAGGCCATTCTAGGAAGTGTTGGTGAGTCCTCATTGTTCGAGGTCTAGTTATGATCCTAGTTGTTTTATGGCTGTTACTTTCGTACTTTGAGTTAACTAGGGTCTTATCCTAGCAACTCTTTATGTCATGTGTAGAGGTTTTTCAGACATAGACAGTATTTGAGTCTCCCTTTTTGGATTATGTTTCATCTTGAACTTATCATTATGGATTGGGTTGCCTAGCTTTTTGTTTATACTTCCGCTATATTTCTTATGAATGTCTGAGTATGCTATGACCAAGGGTTAGCTTGAGGCACTTGTGGTCCCGAGTCTCGTGTTATGCCTAGGTTCTAGTCTCGAGGCATGAAAAACTTGGTATCAAAGCCTTAAGTTCAGGAGTCCTAGGGTGTCTGAAAGGCGCACCAAGTAGATGTGTGAAGTGCGCCACACTTATGAGAGATAAGTTATAAGGTGTCTTAGGAAAAACTTCACCTCTTTCATGATCAATATCATGAGATAGAGTTTAACTCTATTACTCCTCTAATCTGTTCTTGGATGAGGTAAAGATCTTTGGGGTAATGCAAGTTATTGGTGTAGAGGGTCTTGAGCTAGATTCCTATCAACTCAAGGATGTGTCTCATATTTGGTTCACTCAATGGAAAGATGATAGGGCTAGGGACGTGGTCCCTATGACTTGAGAGTGTTTTGAGAAGGCTTTCCTTGACCGGTTCTTTCTGAGGGAATTAAGGCAAGCTAAGGCCAAAGAATTCATGAATTTGAGGCAAGGTTCCATGATGATTCAGGAGTACGGGTTGAAGTTCACCCAGCTTTCTAGATATGTTCCTTCGATGGTGGCTGACCCATGGGATGAGATGAGTAAGTATGTTTATGGAGTATCAAATTTGGTAAAGAAGGAGTATAGGTCGCGATGCTTTTGGGTGACATGGATATTTCTCAACTTATGACTCATACCCATCAGATCGAAGGAGACAAGTTGAGAGAGATGGAAAGGGAGAACAAGAGGGTTAGATCAGAGAGTTCAGGTTTTGGCCATCAGAGGTACGGAGGGAGACATCGCTCTTCGATTCAGAAGAAATCATCAGAGACCGTTCATTCTTTAGCTAGTGTTCATACCTAGGCCCCCAGGACTCGACATGATTAGACTGGCAAAGGATTTGGTTCCTATTCGCAGGGAAGTATTGCCAAGGGGCCTTCCTACCACGTTTGCGGCATGTGTGGAAAGAGTCATCCTGGTGAGTGTCTAGCCAATTTAGGTAGTTGCTTTGGGTGTGGTCAGGCTGGACATCAGATTAGAGATTGTACTTCACCAGGAAAGGACAGGGAGGTGGTAGGACTCAGTCTGCTCTAGCAGTATCAGGAGGTCGACCAGCTCAGTAGGGCACTACTTCTAGTTCTGGTGGTCAGTGCCAGAACTGCCTTTATGCCATGTCCTCTCGCCAGGACCAAGAGAGTTCACCGAACGTTATTGCTGGTATGTTAAAAGTCTTCTCTCTTGATGTGTATGCTTTATTGGATCCAGGTGCCTCCTTATATTTTATGACCCCTTATATTGCTTGCAAGTTTGAGATTAGTCCCAAACAGGTCTTTGAAGCCTTTTGTGTTTCTACTCCTGTTATTGAGTCAGTCCGAGACAAAAGGATCTACCAAAATTGCCTTATATCAGTCCTTCATAAAGTCACTTCAGCGGATCTAGTTGAGTTGGAGATGACTGATTTTGATGTTATTCTTGGTATAGATTGGTTGTATGCATGTTATGCCTCGGTTGATTGTCATAATTGAGTCATCAGTTTCAAGTTCTCGAATGAACATATCTTAGAGTGTCAAGGCAGTCCTCCATCCTCAAAGGGTCGTTTCATATCTTATCTAAAGTCTAGGAAGATGATTTCTAAGGGTTATGTCTATCATATAGTTTGGGTGAAGGACGGGAGTCCGAAATGCCATCTCTCCAGTCAGTTCCTGTTGTGAATGAGTTTCCAGAAGTGTTTCCCAAAGATTTGCCCAGAGTCCCTCCTGAGTGGGAGATTGACTTTGGAAATAGATCTTCTTCTAGATATGCATCCTATCTTTATTCCTCCCTATAGAATGGCTCCTGCAGAGCTTAAGGAATTGAAGGATCAGTTGAAAAACCTTCTTGATAAGGGTTTTATCTGACCCAGCATCTCTCCATAGTGTGCTCCAGTCTTATTCGTGCAAAAGAAAGATGGTTCCCTTAGAATGTGTATCAACTACCATCAGTTGAACAAGGTCACAATCAAGAATAAGTATCTCATTCCTAGGATTGATGACTTGTTCGATCAGGTTCAGGGTGCTAGTTGTTTCTCTAAGATCGACCTTTGATCCGGTTATCATCAGCTTCATGTTTAAGAGTGTGACATTCCAAAGATGGCCTTCGAAACTCAGTATGGTCATTAGGAATTTGTGATTATGTCTTTGGTCTAACGAATGCTCCTGCAGTCTTTATGGATTTGATGAATCGTGTGTTCAAGCAGTATTTGGATATGTTTGTGATTGTGTTCATTGATGATATTCTCATCTATTCTCGGAGTGATGAGGAACCTGCAGACCATTTGAGATGTGTTGCAAACTCTCAAGGATCAAAGGTTATTTGCTAAGTTTAGCAAGTGTAAGTTTTAAATGGAATTTGTTGTGGGTCATATTGTGACTAAATATGGTATTCAAGTTGATTCTCAAAAGATTGAGGTAGTAAAGAACTGTCCCAGACCCATGTCCCCATTTGATATTAGGAGCTTTTTGGGTTTGGCTAGTTACTACAGGAGGTTTGTGAAGGGGTTTTCTTCCATTGCTGCCTCTTTGACTCGGTTGTCTCAGAAGAAGGTTAAATTTCAGTGGTCTGACTTATGTGAAAAGAACTTTCAGGAATTGAAGACTAGATTGACCACAGCTCCAGTGTTGGCTCTACCCGAGGGCCTAGATGATTTTATTATGTATTGTGATTCTTCTAGGATTTATTTGGGTTGTGTGTTGATGAAGCGTAGCAAGGTGATTGCTTATGCTTCGAGACAGCTTAATATTCATGAGAAGAACTACCCTACTCACGATCTTGAGTTGGCGGCCGTGGTTTTTGCTTTAAAGATTTGGAGACACTACTTGTATGGTGTTCATGTGGATGTGTTCACTGATCATACAAGTCTTCAGTATATGTTCACTCAAAGGGAATTGAATCTTCATCAAAGGAGATGGCTTGTGCTTCTTAAGGATTATGATATGAGTGTGCTTTACCATTTGGGTAAGGCCAATGTCGCAGAGGATGCACTTAGTAGGTTGTCCATGGGTAGTGTGTCTTCGGTTGAAGATGGAAGGAAGGAATTGGCCAAGGATGTTTATTGACTTGCTCGACTAGGAGTTTGCCTTATGGATTCGACAGAAGGTGGCATTATTATTCATAATGGTTCTGAATCATCTTTGGTAGCTGAAGTGAAAGAAAAGCAAGACATTGAACCTATTTTGCACCAGTTGAAGGGTGCAGTCCATCAGCAAAAAGTAGAGGTTTTCTCCCAAGGGGGAGATGGTGTGGTTCGATATCAGGGTCGATTTTGTGTTCCTGACATAGATGGATTGAGACAACAGATTTTGACAGAGGCTCATAGCTCAAGGTACTCTATTCACCCCGGTACAACCAAGATGTACCGTGACCTATGGAAAGTCTATTGGTGGAATGGCATGAAGAGGGACATATCAAGTTTTATGGCTAAGTGTCCCAACTCTCAACAAGTGAAGGTGGAGCATCAGCGACCGGGTGGTATGACTTAGGATATTAATCTTTCTACTTGGAAATGGGAAGCTATCAATATAGATTTCATTACTGGTTTGCTTCGTACTCATAGGCAACATAACTCTATTTGGGTGATTGTCGATAGGATGACTAAATCAGCCCACTTTTTGGCTGCTAAGACTACATATTCAGCAGAAGATTATGCCAGGCTCTACATTTGGGAGATAGTCAGATTGCATGGTATCGATCATTTCAGACAGGGGTAATTAGTTTACATCTCAGTTTTGGAGATCATTTTAGAAGGGTCTTGGTACCCAGGTTAAGCTTAGCACAACTTTTCACCCTCAGAGTGATGGCCAGGCAGAGCATACTATTTAGAATTTGGAGGATATGTTGAGAGCTTGTGTGATTGATTTCAAAGGTAATTGGGATGATCACTTACCTCTTATCGAGTTTTCCTATAACAACTTTCATTTTAGCATCTGCATGGCTCCATATGAGACACTTTATGGGCGGAGGTGTAGATCTCCTATTAGTTGGTTTGAGGTAGGTGATGCAGCTTTGATTGGTCTAGATTCAGTTCATGAGACTATGGAGAAGGTTCAGATCATTAGGGAAAGGTTGAAGACCGCTCAAAGTAGACAGAAATCATATGCAGATGTGAGGAGAAGAGAGTTGGAGTTTGAGGTTGATGATTGAGTATTTTTGAAGATGTCACCCATGAAGGGTGTGATGACATTTGGCAAGAAAGGGAAGCTTAGTCCCTTCTATGTAGGTCCTTATCGGATTCTGAGGAGAGTTAGTAGGGTTGCTTATGAGTTGGATTCTCCATCAAATTTAGAAGTTGTTCATCCGGTTTCCATGTTTCTTTGTTGAAGAAGTCTGTTGGTGATCTGGCCTTGATTGTTCCTTTGGAGGATGTAGGTGTGAACGACAACCTTACTTATGAGGAAGTTCCCCTGGAGATTCTAGATCATCAAATTAGGTTGAGAAACAAAAAAGTCGCTTCGGTAAAGGTCCTTTGGAGAAATCAGGTAGTTGAGGGAGCTACTTGGGAAGCAGAAGCAGCCATGAAAGCCAAGTACCCTCACCTCTTTACTTCCGATCCAGTTTCAGCTTGAGGTATTAGTTTCCTCCTAAGTATGTCCCTCCGATTCTATTCCATCAATTTCTCTCTTGATCCTAGCATGCATTCATGTTTTCCGAAGATAGTTCTATTATATTTTAAGTTGAAAAACTCAGTTTTCATGATTATTCTTGAATTTTATGTTTTGTTGTTTGGTGGGGCTGTATTCTCTCTAGTTTTCCTTGCTTAGTCTTCATTCGAGGATGAATGATCCTAACGGGGAGATATTGTAACACCCCAGAATTTGATTTATCTTTCAAACTCAGAAACTTGCAGAATTTTGAACTTCTAGGGATCACGGGTCAAGTCCACGAGTCGTGGATGGTTCCACGAGTCGTGGAAGGGACTCATGATTCTAGTCCTGCAGACCACCCTCAGGTCTGAGAATCGAGGGTCAGTTTCACGATTTGTCGATATTTCCACGTGTCATGCAACCCTGTGGAAATCAGACAGAGCGGTCAATTTTCTGATAAATCATGACTAGTTTCTATGACTCGTGGAAGTTTCCACGAGCCATCCTATTGAGTTGTGGAAGGTGATCTGCAGCTTGAAATTTTGGGTAGTAACCACGAGAAGGAACCACGAATCATGGTTAGGTCTACGGGTCATAGACTCTACCCGTGGGACCTGAAGCCGAGCTTTAAAATAATTTTTTCTTAATTAAATCCCTGGGGTATTTCTATAATTACCTACTCTTTCTAAGTGAGGTCGTTTTGACCATTTTAGTAGGGTTTTATTCCCTAATAGCCTAAACTCCTCTCATTCTAAGAAATTCTATTCCTAAAGAAGAAAGAACTCCTTCAAGCTCCAAGTCTCAAGCTCCAAGATCAAGCCTCCAATTCTTTTCATCTAAAGATCAAGCTAGCTTTAATAAGGTATGTGGATATTTAATAAGGGATTCCTTTCACCCTTATACCCAGAATCCATAATTTTTACTTTGATTTATGAATTTATAAAATTAGGGTTCTTACCCAAATTTGGGGAGAACTTATGGATTCAATTTTAAAGCTTCAATTCTTCGTTTCTCATTGCTTATCTATGTTATATTTAAGGTTTCTTAATTTATTTCAAAAGTCTATGCATTAAAGATGATTTCTAGCATGATTCCATCGAATTTCATGATTTTAAGTGAAAATTGGCATGTTTAGATAACATGGCCTTATGTATTTATGAAATTGCATGCCTAATTCTTCAAGTTATGAATTTAGAAAGAAAAGTATGTTTGTATTATGACTATGCTAAGCTTCAATGGCTTATGATATGAGAATTGCATGACATCAGATATGTCTTTATACTTTTCAAATAGATTTGACATCAGATATGCCACAAGTATGTTATGAGTTATATGAATGTTGTGGGAGTAGTATTTAGCACCGAGCGACGAGGGTCGATCACCCATGTCCAAAACTACGTTGCTAGCGTAGGTTATTAATCGCCCTATGGGCTTATGAAAGTGGTTCCACATTTGATTATGGTGTCCTGTGCTTGAGCCGGCATTAGGGCAGCTTTTCCAACTAGGGTTATATAGTTGGATGATGGTGTCCCATTCCTTGGCAAGGTTCGGGATAGCTTTGCTAATTAGGGTTATATAGTTAGATTCTATATAGCTCACATGGTCTATTGTCGGTTATAAGAAACTCCCGTATGAATGTTTTTAAGTCTCAAGCTATGTTATCTCTTATCTCATGCTTAAATTATGATATTTCTTATGACTTCTCTTTTATGCATGATCTCAGTTTCTACTATGTTGTAAGCCCGTTTTAAGTATGTTTTAACATGATTATGCATATCTCACATACTCAGTACATCATATAGTACTGACGTATATTTTGCAATGCATCCTCTTGATGATGCAAACTCAGGTTTCCTCCCTCAGGCACGTGGCTAGAGACCGCAGGCCATTCCAGACAGTGTTGGTAAGTTCTCGTTGTTCAAGGGATTGAGGAACTTCACCATAATAAACAAGTTAATGTAACACAAGATGTTCAAAATATTGGGAAACTGTTATTGATATTTTAATTTGCTTCTCTCCTCCTTTTTTTATCTCTCCCATTTCCAAACTATGTGACAGTAATTTTTAAATAAACGCATTGATTGATGTTAAATTTCTTTTTTTCTGTCAATACCAAGTTATATCACTGAACATATCTGAATTGAACATATTGGGAGCCCAGTAGAGAAAGAATGTGGTTCATCAGGACCTTTTATGTTTCTTTGTGTTATTCCTTTTCTTCTTTGGTGTCTCTCTCTGTTGATTCTGCCTGAAGTAATTTTAGATTGAAATATGACTTTCGAAAGAGTTAGTTTGTTGTTTGTTCCTTGGATATCATTGATAGGTTCTTTCTTTTGTAATTGATTCACTATTGTAAGAAAATAGCGTACAACTTACTATAGAGTAATATTTTGGAACATCCTAATATTATTTTCTTTTGTTTTTAGTTTATTGTAATAGAGTTTCTTTTTTTTTTGTTGAGGTAGCTTGATTGAGATTGTTACTGCAAAGTTGTTTACACCTTGAAAGAACTCAATTTGAAATTGAAAATTTTGTTCTGAAGGTTAGTTTAGTTTCATAGATCCAGTTAGGCGTTTGTTCTTTTTCATTATAAATGAAGTGTTAGATTAAAAATGTATGTTGTAAATTGGTTGTTTAGTTGTAAAAGAATTAATGAATGTTTATGCTAGTCTATATATACTACATGAATACATACTATATATTGAATTATTTATATTTTTTATGTTTCAATAGGTAGGTATTTTTTTATAAATTGCTTTCTCACTGATATCTTATGAACTGTAAATGTTGTTGCAGGCTGTTGCTTGATTCAACCTAATCATTTTCCAATCAGAGGAGATTATTTAGGAAAGTTGAAACTACTGGAACTTCCTCACCTTGTTTTACATTTGTAAGAAATCTACTCTAATGTTGCTTACTGGAGTGTATAAATTAGTATGTGTTATTTAGTTAAAAATCCGATAGTGTGTGATAGTACTAAATTAGATTGGCGATATATATTGCTTACACTTGGGGATTCTCTTTTTTTTCTTCTTCTGAAATCGGCTCCCTCGCACTAGTGTATTACTGGTATACATATTACAGTATAGACTCAGATAGAAGTTTCGAGATTTGTATTATCTCGCACTAGTCTATTATCTGTTTATCCTTTTGATTCGCTCAACAGGTTAGAATCTCACCTAAGCATTTTGATTCCCTCCATGTTCAGTAGTTGTGTATAGCCTTGTACGAATACTGGGAGCTCACAGGCCACTACTTTATTTTTATTTCATTTGTTTCTCAGATTTTGTCTACTTGTTACGTTATTCAATGATCGTATTACTTTCTTAGATTGTTGAATCTGTGGGAACCTTCTCACCTAATCAAGTCTGCATAGACCTTTACTCATTCTGAAAAATGATGCTTAATCCAGTACTTATATTTCATGTGTATAGGCCAAATTATGCCTCAACTCAATTTTAACTTGAACAACTTGAGAGTTTATTTAAAATCTGTGTGAAGCAAGATCCGACACTAGTTAGTATCCATTCTCCAACATTTATTATGTATTTATTCCTAAGGAGTATTAAAACTCTTAGGTTCTGTTTTGTGATTTATTTTTCTTTTCTATCACGTCCAAGTCATTAGACTTAGATTGCTATTTGAAGACATGCTTATAGATTACAATTATATACAAGTTAAAGTCTGTAGAATCTGTTGAAGTCTTTTTATCTTGTCTAAACCACATAGCAATTATGCTCTCAAGTCTGAATGAATTGTATATGATTATGTGGGTAGGAGATCCCCTGTCACCCATCTCATCTGCAATTATCCTTAGAAAGCATGCCTATAAGACCTATATTGTGATTTTCTTTTGGTGTTCATGTGTGTTTGTGTTGATGGGTATCTTAAATTGTTAAACTATTTAAACTTAGTAATTTCCTTGTATAAGTTTGGCATAAATTTAAAGAACTTGGTATGAATAGTTAGTTAAATAAAGGAAAGTAGTTAGGTATCTGCAGTTGCTAAACTGTTTAAAATATGTAGCATACATACTTAATTTTTTTATATGCAGGAGAAGAGGAATTGGATCTGATGCAGATTTAAACTTGGATTTGGCTTAACATAAAGGCTATGACTAGGTAATTTTCTTTATCTTCTGCCAACACATGATTCGAATAACGTGCTTGTGATTTTTAGAATTAAAGTGTGCAGTAATTAATGTTTTTTTATATTGAAAGATCTGACATTAATGTTGGGTTTTTAGGAACTCAAATGTTCTATCCAAGGATTGGATGGATTTACCTAGGTATTTCGAAGAGTATATTAATGGTGTTGAATCTTTCTTAAATTTTGCTTACACTTATGGAGAACCTCAAGGCAAATAAATTCAGTGTCCATGTGATCGTTATGGAAATGTATGTTGGAGGGAAAGGAATGTAGTGCATAATCACCTAATAGACTATGGATTTGTTAAAAATTATAAAAGATGGATCAATCACGGGGAATGGGAAATCCAGTTGGATATTGATGATCATATGGATGACCCATGTGATGATATTGATGGGTTGTTAAATGATCACTTTAGACATGTTGCACAAGCTGAAGGTCCAAATGAAGAAACCAAGAAATTCTATAACTTAGTTGAAGAGGCTAGCCAAGAACTATATCCCGATTGTAAAGGATTCTCTAGATTATCATTCATAATCCATTTATATTTGTTGAAGTGTCTACAAGGATAGAGAAATGAATCATTCACTTCTCTTTTAGAGGTATTAAAAAAGGCCATGCCCGAGTTGAATATTCCTCCATCCTACAATAAAGCTAAGTCTATGGCAAAGGATCTCGGTCTTCACTATGAGAAAATTCATGCATGTCCCAATGATTGTATGTTGTTTAGGAATGATGATAAGGATGCTGAATTTTGCCATGTTTGTGGAGCTTCTCGTTATATTAAATATACTGAAGTGGACAGTGAGGTTGTGGAGATTTCTAAAAAACCTCATCGTGTTCCAGCAAAATTTTTGAGACACTTTCCCTTAATTCCTAGACTTAAAAGGCTATTTATGTGTTCAAAGACAACAGATTCATTGAGGTGTGGCATAACGAGGAGCATTGTAAAGATGGAAAGCTAAGGCATCCCGCTGATGGACAAGCATGGAAAGACTTTGATAGGTTATATCGATATTTTGCACGAGATTGTCATAATTTAAGACTTGGCTTGTCAAGTGATGGATTCAATCCAATTCGAACCATGAGTATATCTCATAGCACATGGCTAGTTATATTAATAGTTTATAATTTGCCCCCTTGGATGTTCATGAAACCAGAATACTCTATGTTGTCTTTACTTATTTCTGGGCCCCGCTCACCTGGAAATGACATTGATATTTATTTACAACCATTGATAGATTAGTTAAATTTGTTGTGGAATTATGGAGTTGAAACATATGATGCTTCAAGAAATCAAACCTTCAAATGTGAGCAACTCTTATGTGGACGATCAGTGACTTCCCTGCATATGCTATGTTATCTTGTTGGAGTACAAAAGGAAAGATGGCCTATCCTTGTTGTAAACTTGGCACCAATTCTTGCTATCTGAAACATAGTAGGAAGATGTGCTATATGGATCATCATGTTTTTCTACCCATGGATCATCCGTGGAGATCTAAAAGAAGATCTTTCAATGGAAAAATTGAATTTAGGCCTCCTCCGCCTTTGCTAAATGGAACTGATGTGCTGAATATCTTAAAAAACATGAGCAATGTGTTTGGGAAGAAGAGAAAGAGATCAAATGATGGTCCGTGGTAAAAAAGGTCAATCTTCTTTGAATTGCCTTATTGGGAGCACAACCCATTACCTCACAACCTTGATGTAATGCACATAGAGAAGAACATAGTTGACAATGTAATTGGAACTCTTTTGGATATTTTAGTCTCGGTCGGACCGAGCATCTGAGATGAATTTCTACTGTTTAGATCTGGTTACACCTGGGAACCCTTGGAGGGGTTTTTGAGATATTTTATTACTACTTTAGTCCTGGACAGGGTCTGGGCATGCATATTCTAGACTTGGTCTCTATCTTGAACCCGGACTTGCTTCCGGATAACATGTCTTGATACTGAGTTTGAGTATGTCATTCGGGACCTCCATGAACCTTGTCGTCCGGGATTGAGGATTTGGGCTGCCTATGCTGGAGGGAGGGTATACGACAGAGTAGAGGTATACGGACAGTGTCCTTCCATGGAACCTACCTGCTAGGCCCGATCAGAACCGAAGAAGGTACATACAGAGTTTCTATCCCACCCTGAGGTTATCATGCATCATATCATCCAGTGTTTAAGGTTCCACCCTTGTTTGCTGTTTATTGATAGTATGCTCAGGTAGTATGGGATGTCGGAGGGTTTATTTTCTCTTGTTTGCGTTGCTCGATTGTATAAGCGGCCGGGGGACTGTAGGTAGGCTCCGTATTATCGTATCGCTATACTGCACCCTGTCATGGTCATATGTTTGAGATTGGATACTGTGAGGTTATTAGTTTTTGACTTGAGGTTGGTATGAATTTTGGTTATTAAATCTTGTTTTCCGAGCATGCCTATCTTTAGTCTTCTCCTCTCTTCCCTTGTACTTGAGGTTACCGGTATAACATCCATTTCTTAAACTTATTATGTATATATTGTTATTTCAACGATCCCAGGTGCATTGTTTCTTTCTTATACATGTGTCTATTGTATATATATATTCTACTTTATAGCCTTGTATGTTGTTCTGTTGACTTCCCTCTGGGCTAGTTTCTGTGTACTTTTCATTGATTTCTGTGACTACTTGCTTCTATTCCATCTATTACTACACTTTTATCTTATATGTGCCCAGTCAGCCTATGATACATACTGGGTACCCATTGCTTAGCAATTAGTGCTCGTACTACACTTCTGCATCTTTCTGGTGCAGATATTAGTTGAGCTTTCACCATTGATCGCAGAGAATCGTGAAACTTTTGGATCTTCGAGACTAGGGTGAGCGCCTGACGACTGAGGCTTGACCACATCTCATCTTTTGTACTGTTACTCTTTGTACATTCGGAGATAATTGTACCTATCTTTTGTTACTTCTAGCACTTGTGTTCTATTAGAAGCTTCTGTACTGTTGATACAAAGTCTTGCGGTTGGTGTAGTTTCTTTTTGTATATATTTAGGTTATTGATTCTGCTTTGTTCTATCTTTATATTATGCTTCCTCTTATTTTTGCTTATTGTGCGTATTGGTTAGGTTGTAGCCCATTACTAATCATTCCAGGCTACGGGAATTGGTTTGCCTACTGGGGGGTTATAGGTGCCATCACGACTTGAGAAATTGGGTCGTGACAGTTAGTATCAGAGCTCTAGGTTCACCGGTGTTGTGGTACAGAAGCAAGTGTCTATGTAGAGTCTCGCGGATCAGTATGATGACATCCGTACCCTATCTGCGGGAGGCTACAGGGCATTGTTAGGAAAGGTTTCCTCTTCTTGGCTCCTTATCGTGCATTCCTAGCTTTATTGACTTCTAAACTTTGGTTGTTCCATTCCTTCTCAGATGCTTAAGACGAGTTCAACAATGGTTAGTGTCGAGGCTTCTGTGCCTATTGCTTCAGTGTTTTCATTAGTGCTAGGACTTCAGAGTGAGAGTTTACCGCATTAGATAGGGGGTGTGGGACTAGCCCAGCCTTCGATTGGATTCAGGGCTACCCCAGTTCTTTAGGACACCGTGGCTAGGAATCTGAGTCCTCCGGTGGGTATTTCAGTACCCGATTCTATGAGTGGTGCTTCAGTAAGGGTTGAGCTTCCAGTTCTTCAGCAGAGTGGTATGTCAGTATTGGAGTATGAGGCGAGATTTCATGAGATGGTTAGGCATACTGCTAGGGCTGTACCTTCAGAGTTTGATAGAGTTCAGAGCTTTGTTTGGGGTTTGATTTCACCGCTCTGTTTGGCGACCGGGCATTTGGTTATAATTGGGATGACCTTTCTTTAGGTAGTGGATCATGCTTAGGCTATCGAGTTTATTCCGTGAGGCTTATGGAGGTAGTGTTAAGAAACTTCGTTGCCAGGAAAGTTCTCGAGGTTCTCAGGCTCGAGGTAGGGGGTTCACCACCAGTGATATATTCCATTGCTTCCTATCTACCTGTCCAATTCCAATTACTACACAGGTTTCAGAGGATGGTGGTGCAGGGAATGTCGAGCAGAGTGGATGTGGTATGGGCCAGATTCTTCGAGGTTCGCATTCAGGTTTTGTAGGCCATAGTGGCCGGTCAGGTTCAGCGAGATCTTCCTGCCCGTATGTGTTTAGTGGAATTTGTTTTTAGTGCGGTGGTCATAGGCACCTTGTTAAGGATTTCCCCACGATCTCACCTCTCAGTCAACAGGGTCAGTAGATGTTATCTACCAGGACTCCAGTACCACCGGCTAAAGGTGGAGTGCAGGGTAGTAGGGGTAGTCCCTAGATGGTTAGAGGTGGATTTCAGCTAGGTGGTTCAGGTATCCATCCAGAGTCAATAGGCACCGTGCGTCAGGTCAAGGATTCCTTAGGTTGCTACGGTTGTGGAGTGGTTGGTTACTATTTTAAAGATTGTCCCCGACATGGGATAGTTGAGCCTTCAGCTTTGACTACTCGGTATAGAGTTAGATCCTGACAGTTCGATGCCCCTTTTGGTGGGCCAGAGGTAGAGGTTTCTGACATCATTGCTCTAAGTTAGGCTTTTATTACTTTCGGCTAGTGATAGTACTGCTCGCATCACGATTCTATCCCTTCTATCATTTCATTGCATATATGCCTACCTGCTATTTATTTAGTTGTGTGACTACTTGAGTTGTAGTGTTTATGCATTGTTTTATTGGTAGTTTATCCTTTAGTAGTGGGGGTGAGTTATTCTTGTGAGGTGTTTACCCAGAGTTTTAGCTCGTGGGTAGTTCTTGTTGGTCTCCTTTTTGGTTGGTTTTGCTTCAAGTTCCATTGTGACTCTAGCCTTGTGTTGAGTCTTCTTTGTTGAGCGGTCTTAGATGGTTGTTGCCTAGGCTATGATCTAGTGTTTGCTAGGGGTCCCTGTGTTGGTTTGGTGTTACCGGTGGTTGTGCCAGATTTTGAGCTCTTGTATTGAGTTAAGTGGTGTTGGTTATGCCAGCGTTCAATTGATTGGTTTGGTTTTCTTGGGACCCTATTTGTTTGGTTGGTTTAGGAGGTTGGCAGGTATGTGAGTTGTTCCCATAGTCTCCCTCAGTTTCATGTCTGGTTGGGTTGTCTTATTGTTTCCCCAGTTCTAGTTGGAATGAATTTTGATCGTAGATCTCTGGATAATCTTTTGATTGTGGCATTGTGATTGAGTTTTGACTATGGAATTGTGGCTAAGTGTTGCCAGTAAGAGTTGTAGGAGCTAAGGGAACAACTCCAGAGTCTTCTCAGAAAGAATTTGTGGAATTTAGTGTATTCTTGGAAAGGGTTTTGTTTGATTTGCAAAGGAGGGTGATGACTCCTTGTGTGTATGTATGTATTCTAGTGGCTGACTGAGGTGGTGACCAAGAGTTTGCTTTGGATTGTATATTGGTGTCTTGTGTCGACTGAGTTCAGGTTGTGGTGTCATTTCCTTTGATAGATTCGAGGTCAGAATTCCTTCTAGCCTTAGATTGAGGTAGCAGTCAATCCTATTACTACCTTTGGGAGCTTGTTGCATCGACCTTGGCTTCCTTGTTATCCTTTTGGGGGAAATCAAGTTTCAGTAGGATCTACAGATTGAGCAAATTGTGTATTCATGGCCTAGTGATTCCAGCTCTATTAGTGTTCTTTGATGGTGGATGAGTCTACTTGTGGGTTCGATAGGAGCATTGTTTGGTAAATCAGTGATGGGTTTCAGGATCATGGCTTAACCGACTACTGTGGGTGGTTCATGGAAGTTTCCTTTTGGTTGCAGCATCCTTGTGCCGGAAGGCAGTGGGTGCAAGAAACTCAGCTTCTTTACTTTGGTTTTACAGTGGCTGTTGACGTTGCACACTTAGTCCTTGGCTAAACTTTGCATTAGGCTGGACATTTCAGATTTCAGCAGCGTTCTAGATAGTACGAGGTTCCTTCTACCATGGTTGGATAGATTCAGTGGCGTAAGTTTGAGAATCAGCGGTAGTATGTTATATGTGATCAGGTTATGCAGACTAAGACTAGCGAGGCTATTTTGGGGTTCTAATGGTACTTGGAGACTAATGGTCACCTTCATTTGCCTTGAGATTTGAAAGCTTGCTTAGTTGATTCTTCAAAGATTGTCTTTCATGTGGGTTCCAGTGTTAGTTATACTCGTCCAGTAGGGACTAAAAGTTTGGTATGTGGTATGCTTCAGGATGGTTGGTTTTGTATGCTGATGCAGTAGAGTGGTTGATTCAAGACAAAGAGGTGAGTTGATGGTTTATGCACAATTTCTATGGCTAGATGGCAACCTTGAACTCCAGGCACTTTTTACTTTGACTTTGGGGTATTTTGACTTGATATTCATGGCATGGTGGATTTCTTCCTGAGATGAGATTAGTAAGGCATTTTCAAATTAGAATGGTGTTCGAGTATTGGGAGTGGCAATAGTATTCTTAGAGTTTGGAGCTTAGCTAATGATTACGGACTTCGTGGTAGGCTTACCACACTCCTTGCAGGATCTTGGTTTTGGTTTGGGTCTGTTGGATGGATGGCCAGGTTCCTTCGTATCAAGTTGATTCAGATTTGGTCCAGTTCAGTGAGGTTGGTTTTGTTCTATAGTTTGGAAGTTTCTCCGTCAACACCAGTTGTTCATGCATGCCTTTCCTAACCTTGGTGTGTAGACTTCAGTCGGGTTAAGATGGGTTGTTTAGTTTGCTTCAGTTAGCGACTGTGATGTTAGAAAAAGTGTTCTTCCATTGGTTGATGGTCAGTCAGGACAGGTAACTCTAGTTTTTGATGATATGCTACGGGTTGTTATCTTGGATGGCAAAGGCTAGTAGACTATATCTTGGCTTGGAAAGAGTTTGAGCAAAAAGGATAAATTCATTCTTGGTGGAGTATAAGCGGGAACTATGGATCTCCGGTGTGTCAGCTGATGCTTCGAGGGTGGTTTGAGTGTTCAACTTTTGTGAAGCTTCCTGTTTGTGGTGCATAAGGATTCAGTTTAGAATAAAAGGGGTTTTGCGGATCAGCGTGTTTGAGAGTTAGAGTTTTGGGTTGATGGCTTTTCTGGTAAACTTGGTTGTGGTTCTGAGGATTTGAGTCCGGTGAGTTGATCGCCTTGGTTCTATGGTTTCGGTGTTACGTCGGTGCTTTATGGTTGTGATTCTCGAGGTTTAGCTTGGGTTGGCAGGTTCTTAGAGTTTTGGAGTTAAGTTTGGAATTTAGCTTAGCTAGTGAGGAGTTTAGGCTTGGTTTCTTTTTGTTGATTCTGTTCTGTTGGGTGTCGTCCAGTTGTGGAGGCTACCCGGGTTGTCTAAAAGAGTAGTGCGGGCTTCGTATCCGTTGTTCTTAGATCTCTAATGTTTTCTTCTTTCCTGACTTTCGGGGATAAAAGTTTGTTTAGTAGTGGATGATGTAATGACCCTTTCTGTCATATACGTATTTTCACTTTTCTTGTATTGTTAGAGATTGCTTGTAGCGGCCCCAAGTTATTTATGTCTTGCTAGGACTGGTGGTTTGGTGCCCTGGCCGTGCGTTTGGTCTATAGCCATTTTCCTGTTTTAGAGTTAAGTCTTAAGAGTTGAGTTATCAAAATCGTGCGATAGTGATTTGTGATCGTATGACCTTAACCTTCATCCTGCATCTAAGGCTGCGAGCCTAATTTTGAGAATTTCATTAACATCGTATGTATTCGAAATTATTTAATTTGAAAGTCGAGTTTGGTAAAATGATTTACTTTTCTAAAAATGTTTTAAATATTTATGAAAAAAACAGAATACTTTTGTGTCAATATATTTGTGTATGTATTTATTTTATAAGAAATTTATAAGTTATTAATATTTTTAACGGAGATAGTAAGCTTAGTTATATTAGAAATTATTATTATAATATAGTAGATTTTATTCGAAATAATTTTCTATTAATGTGGTATATTCAAAATATTATATGTAATTTACTACGAACCTATGTAATGTCTGAATATATATATATATAACGAGATAAGAATTATATTGTGGCACCACCACTTCCACGTGGAAGTGGTGGAGAAGTGCACAAAATTTATTTTCATGAAATGATGCCACCTAGATATCCACTAATCTTTTTCAACAATCTGCCAACCATTTTTTTACAATTTATATGTGTATATATGTTGCATTTAATTTTGGGATTAGAATAAAAAAAATAAGTTAAGTGTAGCTTCAACATATATCCAACCATTTTTCCTTCAGCATATGTGTAGCTTCCGTACTATATACGTATATAGGTATGGCACCTGAAAATTTTTTGTGAAATAAAATATGTTGGAGTTTATTTGATCCCCAAAAGAAATTGATAATTTACGTCAAGTTATTCAAGCTCGAATTCTAGTTTGATTTCATTTCGGAGCTTCTCGGAGCGGTTCGAGCTTGGACATCATCGTCCTAGCAGCTTGTCGTCGGACGACAGGTAGGTTATGGTCTAACTCCTCTAAACTTCGCATATATAGGATAAAATTGTAGTAATGGGCATCCTTGGGTTGGGTTTATTAGCTTGGCACCACAGACCTTGACCATTTTTTCATGTCCTATTTGTTTCTTTCCTCCGATGTTTGTAGTATTTGTTGTAGACGATATTATCACCCTTGTGGTCCTGTGTGGCCTTGTTGACTCTGGAACATAAAAGGTGGGTTATTGGGAATGTCCGCGAGTCCCGGACATAGAAATATTCTTCTAGGCTGGTTATGCTTGCTGAGTAGCTGTGGGTCTGTGCAGGGCCGATAGGTTGATTGTGAGCTATTGGGCGGCTATTTGTGTTGATCATTCATTTTCATGCATATAAAGAGGATTTATCCATGTTTTACTATGGTTTTGGCTTCGTGCCTGCTAGAATTGTTTTTTAAACCTTGCATGGCCCTGGGGGCCGTTTATTAATAGGAAATGAACTGAAAATGGTTTGATTTAACTTATGAATCTTCTTGGGGTAAAATAAGGATATATTATTATTTCTATCACTAGTTTTACTATTAACGCTAGACTCGGTAGGGCTGGGGTACTAGTTGAGTTTCTTACTAAACCGAGATGATTTTAGTCTCGATCATACCGAGCATCTGAGATGACTTTCTACTGTTTAGATCTGGTTACACCTGGGCACCCTTGGAGGGGCTTTTGAGATATTTTATTACTTTTTTAATCCTGGACAGGGTCTGGGCATGCATATTCGAGACTGGGTCTCTATCTTGAACCCGAACTTACTTCCGGATGACATGTCTTGATACTGAGTTTTAGTATGGGGTCCGGGACGTTCATGGACCTTGCCATCCGAACCTTGGTCTTTAGGATATGTGTGCCGGAGGGAGGGTATACGGCGGAGTAGAGGAATACGGGTAGTGTCTTCAATAGAACCTACCTGCTGGGCCTGATCGGCACCGAAGGAGGTACATACAGAGTTTCTATCCCACCCTGAGGTTATCATGCATCATATCATCCAGTGTTTGAGGTTCCACCCTTGTTTGTTGTTTGTTGATTGTACACTTCAGTAGTATGGGATGCCGGAGGGTTTATTTTCTTTTGTTTGCGTTCCTCAATTGTAGGGGCAGCTAAGGGACAGTAGGTAGGCTCCTTATTATCTTATCGCTATACTGCACCCTGTCATGGTCATATGTTTGAGATTGGATACTGCGAGGTTATTAGTTTTTTACTTGAGATTGTTATGAATAGTTGTTATTAATTCTTATTTTCCGAGCATGCCTATCTTTAGTCTTCTCCTCCCTTCCCTTGTACTTGAGGTTACCGGTATACCGTCCATTTCTTAAACTTATTATGTATATACCGTTATTGCAAGGGTCCCAGGTGCGTTGTTTCTTGCTTACACATGTGTCTATTGTGTATATATATTCTACTTGCTAGCCTTGTATGTTGTTCTGTTGACTTCCCTCTGGGCTAGTTCCTGTGTACTTTTCATTGATTTCTGTGACTACTTGCTTCTATTCCGTCTGTTACTACACTTTTATCTTATATGTGCCCAGTCAGCCTATGATACCTACTGGGTACCCAATGCTTAACAATTGGTGCTCATACTACACTTCTGCATATTTCTGGTGCAGATATTAGTTGAGCTTTCGTCGTTGATCGCAGAGACTCGTGCAACTTTTGGATTTTCGAGACTAGGGTGAGCGCCTGACGACTGGGGCTTGACCACATCTCATCTTTTGTATTGTTACTCTTTGTACATTCGGAGACAGTTGTACCTATCTTTTGTTACTTCTAGCACTTGTGTTCTATTAGAAGCTTCTGTACTGTTGATACCAAGTCTTGGGGTTGGTGTAGTTTCTTTTTGTATATATTAAAGTTATTGCTTCTGCTTTGTTCTATCTTTATATTCTGCTTCCTCTTATTTTTGCTTATTGTGTGTATTGGTTAGGTTTTAGCCCATTACTAATCATTCCGGGCTATGGGAATTGATTTGCCTACTGGGGGATCGTAGGTGTCATCATGACTTTTGAAATCGTGTCGTGACAAAAACATTGTTAATCCATTACTTGCTTGGTCATTATTCTCTTCTCTTTATCATTCTTCATTATTTGACAATTTAAGGGAAACCGTGAAGTACCAAAGCCACACACAGTAAGTGAAAAGAAAATCAATAACTCTAACTCATTCCACATTTTACATTGTAACTTTACCAAAAGAAGAGAAAAACTAAAGAAACAACACAATGAAAGTCAGCAGGATAGGTAACATTACAGTCGTTCACATGAAAGCTAAACTCATCATCAGAGCAACATTCTAACAGCTAACAACTTCTATCGACAAAAATATTAGTATTAGTTACTATTAAATTTTACCATCAAGTTCACTCTGTACTAAAAGATTAACTTTACAGTAACAACATACACAGTGTAATTACAGTGACACCATACACAGTGTAATCTCAATAGGTGGGGTCTGGGAACCCTCAGCTAAAGTAATGTTAAAAATAACATACAGACGTAAAGCAGACATAAAAAAAATAATCACATAGCATTCAAAAAAGAAAGTAAAAAAAGGCAATGTGATAGCCTAAGCAAAGAACAACAGGTACTAATAGAAATGGAAGGGCAAGAAACTATTTACTAATGCTGTTGGAATGCACGAAGACAACCTAATATACCTTTAGCACCTTTAGCAAATCCTTGTAACAGACTAGTTGATGCACAAGAAAATAAGAATTGATGAATTGAACCTATTTTTAACTCATCAACCATTAGGCTTGTCTAGAGAGCATTTGAGTGAATTACAAGGAATAAGTTTCTAATTTGTTAAGCCACAATCAGCCCAGAGAAATGAACCACCAAGACACAATCTCCTCCCAGCAAAAATATAAAGATCTATGTGTAACATATATGTATAATTTCTGAGTGATCATTCAGCAGTGAACAACACCTAATACAATTTGGATCACTACTTGAAAACATGTCACAGGATTCTCAAAAATTTGACATTTCTGTTTTATTATTAGTACACAAATTGTGACATATAGTTACCAGTCCACCTCATAGAAGTTTTAAAACAAAAATATTATCAGTATAAAGGTAACATTGAATATGACAAGTGTTTTATAAGTTTATAAGAAAAAATGTGTCCAATAACTAGAAAACAGTCATTCCCATCCACTTCTCCTGAGCAAGAAATATTTGAAAGCCATCAGAGAACTAAACTTTATCAAAAACTAACACTATCCTATAGACTTGCACCTTAAAAAGTATAAAGTTGGTAGCAGATTGCCGGCAATAAATATAAAATACCTGTTTAGTATCACTGTGTTGCCTTAAATATCATTAGTCTACACACCTTCTTAGAATGACCACTACCTGAAAAATAAAAAAATGGATATTTAAGTAACAAGTGTAGTTTACAAATCAGAATAATAATCAGGAACACAAAAGAGTAAGCTTGAATTATGGGTCAAAATCAGAATAACAATCAGACACAATAAAAAAGTCAACAAAATACATAAACATTTCCAATCTCATAAGTGTTTCTACATATTACATAGCTAAGAGTTTTTGTACCAGTAAACCGTCAAATAACAGAAAGATAAAGCTAATACTATGGGTCAACAACAAAATAATAAAGTCATGGTTCATCATCAAAATCATTTTCAGACACTTCTTTAGACTCGTCTTCAGAATCATCTTCAAACTCGTCTTTAGACTCATCTTCAGATTCTTTGTCATACTCAACTTCAAGTTGTTGAGCAAGAAATCCTTCAGCAGCCACATCACCCATATCAATAATGGTTTCTGGTACATCATTCCTTATTAAGACGACTTCACCATCATCATCTGGTATAGATGGGACCATCAAATATTCAGAAGGCTCATTTTCATAACTTTGTTCAACCTCATCACTTACATTAAACAAGTCTCTCGGAATAGTCTTCATAACATAATGTCTATCTTGATCATATGGATCTTGAACATAGAAGCACTGGTGCACTTGAGATGCTAGCACAAAAGGCTCTTCCAGAGAGCATCTCTTGTTGAAATTGACATAAGTAAGACCATACATATCTTTTTCAACCTCATACCAGTCGCACTTAAATAAAACAACTTTAAAATGGCCATAATAGTCTAACTCAACTATATCAACTATTCTGCCATAATAAGCCAAATCTGCATCAATTGGATTTTTATCCTTTAAGCTTGCAAAGCTTGTGGTGGAGGCAACTAATGTAACACCACTATTTTGGGTTTTACGCCTTGCATCATGATACCTAGCACGGAATCTATATCCATTAATAAGATACCCAGAATATCCTTTAGCAACTAAATTTGGTCCTCTAGCCAATTCTTTTATAAGATCAGGCACATCCTCTTGTAAAGCACGAATTTCAAACCTATGGGAGAAGCTCTGACTATGATTCTTAGCCTTGCTCCATTTAGATCTTCACGGCTGATTATTAACTTCAAGTTCATGCTCACTACACACAAGTATTTTTATTTGTTAGAATAATAAATAAAATAAGTTGAAAACTATATGTAAAAAGGAAATACTAGAAGTGATTAAAGTACCTAATATACTCTTGAACGTCATCACAATTGGCCAATAAGTATGCATGCACCTGATTTAATGACTTGCTATCTAAAATAGTACCAGCAGCTTTCTTTGCTCCTAAATGAAAACCATTGTTAGGAAACAAACTGCAAGTTTGAGCATCACTCGAGCCACGTTCATCATCATTTTGGGCTCTGCTATTAAATCTGGTGTGTACTCCCTCATGCAAATATCTAGAGCATAAAATTAAACACTTTTCAACCAGATATGCCTCTGCTATAGATCCTTCTGCACAATTTTTATTACGAACATACGATTTGAATGTACATATATCTCTTTCAGAGGGATACATCCATCAATTCTGAACTAGACCTCCTAATCTTACCTCATTTGCTAAATGAATAGGCAAATGAATAGGCAAATGAATAGGCAAATGAATCATTATATCAAAAAGATGTAGGAGGAAAAATTCGCTCCAACTAATTTATTGTTTCTCTGATCTCTACTTCCAAGCAATCTATTTCCTCCAGTGTGATAACTTTTTGACATAACCGACGGAAGAAGGAACTCAGACGAATCAAAGCAATAACAACAGGATCAGTAAGGATGCTTTTAATTAGAATTGGCAGCAAGTAATGTAACATGAAATGAGCATCATGTGTCTTATAACCAGATATTTTTATTTCATCTAGTTGCACACACCTAGATATGTTAGAGGCACTACCATCAGACAGCTTTGCTGTCTTTAGAACTCCATAAAAAATTGATTTCCCTCCATTAGTCATTGAGAAGCACGCTTTTGCCATCTTTGTTCTCTTTCCATTCATTGTATCTTTTGGATGAAGGTTCTTTCTGATTCCCATCTCTTTCAAATCATAACGAGCCTTTGCCTGATCCTTTGTTTTGCCAAAAATATCCAAAAGAGTTCCAATTACGTTGTCAACTATGTTCTTCTCTATGTGCATTACATCAAGGTTGTGAGGTAATGGGTTGTGCTCCCAATAAGGCAATTCAAAGAAGATTGACCTTTTTTACCACGGGCCATCATTTGATCTCTTTCTCTTCTTCCCAAACACATTGCTCATGTTTTTTAAGCTATTCAGCACATCAGTTCCATTTAACAAAGGCGGAGGAGGCCTAAATTTAGTTTTTCCATTGAAAGATCTTTTTTTAGATCTCCACGAATGATCCATGGGTAGAAAAACACGATGATCCATATAGCACATCTTCCTACTATGTTTCAGATAGCAAGAATTGGTGCCAAGTTTACAATAAGGATAGGCCATCTTTCCTTTTGTACTCCAACCAAATAACATAGCATATGCAGGGAAGTCACTGATCGTCCATATAAGAGTTGCTCACATTTGAAGGTTTGATTTCTTGAAGCATCATATGTTTCAACTCCATAATTCCACAACAAATTTAACTAATCTATCAATGGTTGTAAATAAATATCAATGTCATTTCCAGGTGAGCGGGGCCCAGAAATAAGTAAAGACAACATAGAGTATTCTGGTTTCATACACATCCAAGGCGGCAAATTATAAACTATTAATATAACTAGCCATGTGCTATGATATATACTCATTATTCGAATTGGATTGAATCCATCACTTGACAAGCCAAGTCTCAAATTATGACAATCTCGTGCGAAATCTGCATATAACCTATCAAAGTCTTTCCATGCTTGTCCATCAGTGGAATGCCTTACCTTTCCATCTTTACAATGCTCCTCGTTATGTCACCTCAATGAATCTGTTGTCTTTGAACACATAAATAGCCTTTTAAGTCTAGGAATTAAGGGAAAGTGTCTCAAAAATTTTGCTGTAACACGATGAGGTTTTTTAGAAAGCTCCACAACCTCACTGTCCACTTTAGTATGTTTAATATAACGAGAAGCTCTGCAAACATGGCAAAATTCAGCATTCTTATCATCTTTCCTAAACAACATACAATCATTGGGAGCATACCTACAGTCCCCCGACCGCCTATACAATCGAAGAACGCAAACAAAAGAAAACAAACCCTCCGACATCCCATACTACCAGAGTGTACAATCAACAAACAACAAACAAGGGTGTAACCTCAAACACTAGATGATATGATGCATGATAACCTCAGGGTGGGATAGAAACTCTGTATGTACCTCCTCTGATGCCGATCGAGCCCAGCAGGTAGGTTCCATAGAAGGACACTGTCCATATACCTCTACTCCGCCATATACCCTCCCTCTGGCATACGCAGCCCAAACACCCAGGCCCGGATGGCAAGGTTCATGGAGGTCCCGAATGCCATACTAAAACTCAGTATCAAGACATGTCATCCGGAAGCAAGTACGGGTTCAAGATAGAGACCCAGTCTCGAATATGCATGCCTAGACCCTGTCCAGGACTAAAGTAGTAATAAAATATCTCAAAAACCCCTCCAAGGGTGCCTAGGTGTAACCAGGTCTAAACAGTAGAAAGTCATCTCAGATGCTCGGTCCGACCGAGACTAAAATTATCCCAGTTTAGTAAGAAACTTAACTAGTACCTCGGCCCTGCGGAGTCTACCGTTAATAGTAAAACTGGTGATAGAAATAATAATATATCCTTTTTTTACCCCAAGAAGATTCATAAGTTAAATCGAACCATTTCAGTTCATTTGTAACACCCCGTACCTTTCAAAACCTATATGACTAAGTTAATATCGATGAAGGTACTTGAGCTCAAGATTGTGAAGGGGTACTTTGGCCTAGAATTTGAAATGGTCAAATGTAAATAAGTGTTAAGTTAAAAGTATAAGGATGAGGGTTTTGAAAATGAGATAAAACAAGTGAGGTGCTTGCTCGACTTATCTAAGCTCTTAGGTGACAAGTAGGTGCATCACCTACCTACGCTAACGAACTAAGTTTCGAGGGCCGATTACGGGCAGCAACATCATGGATTATTAGACCTAATGGTAGCCCAAATGAAGTTTAAAGTTGGCCCATCAAAGCACAACCAAATCTGGCCCAAACAACTACAAAAGGTAGCCACCAATATTGACCACCTTTTGACCCAAGAGAAGCCCAAATTCAGCCACAAACTTAACCCTTTTGAGGCCCAAGCAAAGGATAATCTTGGCTCAAGTTTCTTGACCCATTTTTGCCCAAATATACTCAAACAAGTCAGCCAAAAAGGTCCCTTTATACAGACCTTTAGTTGATCAATATTGATCACCAAAAAGCTGGAAAATTCTCTCTTATCTCCTTTCCTCATGGCAGACCCTCTCTCCCTTTAGGGTTCTAAGAAGATCAAGATTCATTCAAGATTAAGGTGCGTTAAACACCTTATTATCTTAGTACTAATCTATTACATATAGCTAGGATATCATATGGTAAGAAAGACATGAACTATGGCAGCCCCTTTCTTAAGATTGAACACATAAAAATTGTGTAACAATTAAGAGATTTCTTCTTCTCTTATTGGTGTATGTGTAGGGGGTACTTAAGATTTTCAAGGCATCAATAAAAAGAGGATAAAAACACCCCTTCAAGTGTGGTAAGTACTCTGCCCATAATCATATTTTTGGATTGAAGTTCGGATGGACAATTGTTGTTAAGAACTCACGGGACGGCGATCGGATGCCGTGGGTTCAATGTGTTGCTATTGTATTTCGGTATGGTGAGTTGTGTAAGGGATGTTTGATATGTTTTGTATGGTTGGACACAGTAGGTTGGTGTGTGTGGGATGTGTATTGGAATGTGGGAGAAAGGTGTGACGATACACCCTTTTATTAATGCCAATACGTAAATCTGCACGGGAAATATTTAGCTACTGTTTGGGAAAATTTGCATCAGGTTTAGGAGCTAATATTAGCTTCATTATACCCTTGTATTCTATATTAACTTAATAAAGAAAATCCCAAGTTGTGGTAAGCGCAATCTTCAAAAGGAACAAGGTATGTTAAGGCTTCTTTATTCCTTATCGGCATGAATCTAGAAATGGAACTCTAAAACCCCAAAAGAAGGAATTTGAGTATTCCGTTGTAAGAGATCTGATTTGGTAACTTAACAAGTCTTAAGGAACTAAGTGATATATTATGGTGCTTCAAGTCTCCTTCTTATAAAAATCTGATTCTTTTTGCCTGAAACGTAAGTTATCCTTTTGTCGAGTTTCTTCTTTGTGTTGTGATCCCTAATCAAGCTTTAAAAAGTATAAAAGGAAGGTTAGCAATTCAAATCCCCATTCATATGTGTTTGGTAAGTTGAGTCCAACATCTAGTAAGTCAAGGCTAAAGAAGTTATCTAAATGAACCTCTATAACTAACAAGAGTAGCTTTGAAGGTCAATCTAGTAATACACTTATTACGCATGGATTACGTGTTAGTGTGCACCGAGGTGCTACTGCCATATTAAGGCTATTACATACATAGTGTGCACCGAGGTGCTACTGCCATATTGAGGCCATTATATACATAGTGTGCGCTGAGGCGCTACTGCCATATTGAGGCTATTATATACAGGGTGCACCGAGGTGCTATTATGGTTCAGCGTAGGTTATAAAGAGTGAGTTGCCGTGTGAGTTAATGCATGTGTTGTGTTCTAAAAAGAATAAAGGAGAAAAGAGCTTAACGATTCTTACCAATTACAGTTTACAAGTTTCATATTATATCTTGTTCAGATTTACTACTTGCGACTTACTATTATGTTTCCCCCCTTACATGCTAGTACATTATTGTCATACTGATGTCCCCATTGCCTGGGAGGGGCGCTGCACTCATGCCTTCAGGTCTAGACAGAAACCTAGACAGACCTCTTCAGTAGGAGTTGCAGAGTTCAGCCATTTAGGTAAGCTCCATTCTTCCTGGAGCTGACGAGTCAGAGGTCTAGCTTATATTTTGACCAGGTTATGTATATGTACAACTTATGGGTAGTCCAGGGCCCTGTCCTAGATATGAGATATTTTACTTACTCCTAGAGGCTTGTAGACGTGTATATGTATATCAGTGTTGGGTATTGATACAATCATGGTTAGCTTGGAGCATATTAG
This sequence comes from Jaltomata sinuosa, assembly GCA_003996215.1. Lineage (NCBI taxonomy): Eukaryota > Viridiplantae > Streptophyta > Magnoliopsida > Solanales > Solanaceae > Jaltomata > Jaltomata sinuosa. The sequence continues at coordinate 123,152 of QJPP01002241.1, read as the reverse complement.
GAGGGGCTTTTATATATGGATGATAGCTTGGAGCCCGGAGAAAGCCATAGAGCAACAAATGTACAAGGCCATGGGCGATCAAGATGTCATTTGGGCAATCAAGAATGGCCCTTATGGGTTATTTCGAAAATAGTCACTTTTGGGCTATTTTTGTAATAGGCTATTTGTGTAAAGGAAATAACTATAAATAGTTGCCTTAGCCATTTTCATACTTACATTATTGATGATTGAATTGTCTTGAAAAGACTTGATATTTAGTTACTTTTAGGTTAGGATATTGATTGGGTTCAATTCCAATTATTAGTTTAGAATGAGTGATTAGGGTGGATTCCCGAATTGCTTGTGTTATCTTCTTTACTTAATTGATCATCGAGTTATCATCTTGTGGATTCAATTTGGTTTCTCATGCATTTAATTGAGTTCTTTTCTCCCTTGGTTGATTGTGGATTCAATTAGCCATTCTTTCTTCTATCATCATCTCAATTTCTTCTAATTCTCATCTTAATTTCTCCACTATCTTTATTTTGTGTTGTTGAACTCCGTGTTTTCGATATCGATTTTAGTCACTCGATTGAGACCGTTATCAGGTATGGCCTTGTCAACCTTGTTATTAGCTATCTACTATGATAATAGACTTGTCGGCCTTGAGTTGTTTACCTACTATTGAGCTCCCAGTGTTTCAAATTGCTATTCTTAGAGACCTTGTCGGTCTCAGACCCCCAGCAGGTTCAATAGAGATACACTCTATTTTGGCGCCCTCGGCCTTTTGGGACTCCGGGTGCCGATCATGCCTCCCATGGTTTGGGGTGTGACAAACTTGGTATCAGAGCACATCGAATCCAGGGAGTCTACAAGCCGTGTCAGTAGAGTCTTGCTTATGGGTGTGTTGTCACCATGCCTATAATCATGAGGCTACGGGACATCTAGGAATTGTTATCCTTCTTTCATTTGCTAGATCGTGCAATAGAGCAAGGTCATAAGATATTTGAAGTCTAATTCATGCTTTTCTATTCCTTGTTTATAGAAATGCCTGTGACCAGACAAATGAGTAGCTGACGGGTTGGCACAGGTATGGGGGAAGGTACTAGTCATTCCCCGCCTATCCGAATGGATAGATTTGAGGCTCAAAGTGAATCACCGACACCAGAGATCCCAGTTCATCAAGTACCTGATGAGACTAGAGGGGATACAGTACCGCTGACCCTACCTGCTCCAATGGTACCTGAAATAGCTAGAGATGAACTAGCACCCACAAATCCTCCACCTGAAGGAGAGGACCAGGATATCAGGAGTGCAGTCCGATTATTGACCGAGATGGTAGCCACACAGCAACAACAAATTGGGGCATCAGCGAGTGCTAGGTCAGGTGGCTCAGAAAGTTCTAGGGCTCGAGAGTTTATCAGCCTAAGTCCACCTATATTTACAGGCTCTGACACACGTGAGGATTCTCAAGATTTTATTGATCAGACTTATCGAGTACTTCGAGTCATGCATGCAATAGTAGTGGAGGCAGTGGAGTTTGCATGTTTCAGGTTACGAGATCTGTCTAAGGGATCAAATGCACCCCCAGCTGAATGGGAGAAATTTTTAGAGGCCTTCCTAGCTCACTATCTTCCACCGAAAGTTTGAGAGGCCAGACTTGATCAGTTTCTATCCCTTAAGCAGGGCAATATGACTGTTCGAGAGTACAGCCTCAGGTTTAATTCTTTAGCCATGTATGCCCCCGATATTATGAGTATGATGCGATCTATAGTTCATCGATATGTGGGTGGCCTTAAGGATGAATTGATTAAAGGATTAACGATAGCAGCCATACAAGAGGATATGAATATTTCTAAGATACATGCTATTGCTCAGACTGCAGAGGACCTTGAAGTACGAATTGGAGATAACCAAAGCCGAGAAAGGAATCAGAATAAGTGGGCTAGATCTACTGGGTCCTACGGAGAGCCATGAGGTAATGTTAGGCCACATTTTAAGAGGCGATCACCCCACCCTACTAGTGGTGCCCCATATCAGTTGCAAAGGCAGAGGTATGATCATTTTTCTCAGCCGGGACCAGGCCACAGTTCAGGTGCATCCAGTTCCTATCACCAGGGGAATTCAGGTCAGATGAGGCCACCTTTGCCACCTTGTGTTCAGTGTGGTAGGAAGCATCCTTGGATATGTTGCCTGGGTTCAGATACTTGTTATTCGTGTGGGCATCCTGGTCACTTTATGTGAGACTGTCCAAGTAGAGGTAGGGGTGAAATGGCCCAGCCTACAGGGTTGATGGCAGCTTCTTCATCTACTATTCATCCCCCTAGGATAGGCCCACAGGATACACCAGGTCATGGTAGAGGTAGAGGAGGAGGAGGAGCATCCAATTTAGGCGGTGGTCAGAATCGCACTTATGGTCTAGCCGGTCGCCAGGACTTGGAATGGTCACCTGATGTTCTTATACATTGACTATTTTTACTCATGTTGTTTATGCACTTATAGATCCTGGATCTACTCTTTCATAAGTTACCCTGCTCGTTATTGGTAAGTTTGGGGCAGACCCAAAGTTGTTGCCTAGACCCTTTGTTGTATCTACTGATACGCCCAAATTACACCTCAAATTAAGAAGCGCAAGCGGTCGTCATCAAATATAGAACCCAACCAAGGTTGGGGTAAATCCCACGGGGAATAAAGTGTAAATTAAGTCGTTAGTAATTTAGTTGACTAGTAATCGATAGTTTTCGGTAATTTGGGGGGGGGGGTTAAATGTCAAATTCACACAAGTTAACTAACAAGCAGCAAATTTTCAAGAGTTTATAATCAATGCAAGAATGAACTAAGGAAGTGTTCACCATGGCGTCGTAACAATTTCGACTCAAAGCTTAATCGGGTTCTTTCTAAATGTATATCACAATGTGATTGAATTAATGGTATCATCTAAATGTTTCTCAACCAAATAGACAAATTTCCTTTTCAATTCTCTCGAACTTGAAAAGGTGAAATTTCTTATTTCAATCCTAAACATCAAGTAGATTAATCTAGTTACAACATTAATCATAAGATGAGAATTGGTAGTCTCGAATCCTCGTAGTTAATCAAATTTCACGGTTTTAATCTCTTTGTTCAATTAAATCAAACCTAGGTATGTTCTAATATTTGCAACCATTAGAAAATGTAAATAACGAATGATTAACAACGTGACAACATATAAATTGAACCCTACGCTACCCGGAATCTATATTGTTACTTTTGCCATGGCTCCCACAACCCTAGTTGTGGGAAATTAGCCACTCATGCTTGCAAAATGAAAGAATGAAGTAAAAGTATTCATAATAATAAGAAAAGGTTCTTACAAAATAGATGAACACAAGCTTCAAGCTTTCCAAGAACAATAAGCCAAAATCCCAAGATTAATCGAAGAAGAAGAAGAAAATGTGTTTGTGTCGTATTTTCTCCTCCCAAACTCTTCCAAAACATGAGAAAAAGTATCGGGTAATGAATAATAAAATAACCTTAACACTGGGTATTTATAGCAGTCAAGGAAATAAAGTCCAAAAATAGAATTTTCTGAATCCCGCTTTGTATTTGGTGGCCCACTTGACGGACCTTCACATGTGTGACTGGCTGTCAGAGTGGCCGTCGCCACTATCCAGTGGGTATGCTGTCTTTGCTTCATCTTGGTGTCCTGGGTGATGGCCCACCAAGTGTGTGGTGGCCAGTCATGCCAGCCACCACTCCTATCCAGTGTTGCTGCCAGACTTGGTGGCTTGGCTGATGGCCCACCAAGTGTGTGGTGGTGATACTAGATTGGAAAGCATGGATGGTACTATCTTGGATGACACTTATCCTTCAAGGTCTTTCACACGTAGTCAAGCTAAAGAGCTCCAAGACCTTCAAGCAATGTTCATGAAAAGGGAAGCATTGGAGAAGCTTGAAGAATCCCAAAGGAAAGCATACAATGTGTGGGTGGTCTATTAAAGTGAGGTGGAAGAGGGAATTCAAGAATTCCCAAAAGAAGGCAACCAAACAAGGCCCTTACTTCATTAAGGGCAAAATTGTAATAGCTAGTGTCTTCTTATTCCCTAGTATAAGTAGTAGCTTTTCTTCATTTGGAAACTAGTTTTTGCATATTGAAGATTGATAATCTAAAATTTGTAGTTGCTAGTGTAAGGCTTAGTGTAATTTCCTTAAGGAATTAGTGAGTGATTAGGGTGACTCTCTTGATTGTTAGTTTAACTTCTTTACTTAATTAATCGAAGGTCTCCCACTTGTGGATTTCATTAAGGTTTCCTTGATTAGTTGAGTTGAATTAGTATCTAGTTGTTGGAATCAATTGGGAGGTGAGGGTTTTAGCCCCTTGTTGCCCATAATTTCAATTTCTAGTTATTAATTCTCATATCTTTTCCTTCGTTTCTTCTTGTTTGTTGTATTTCCGTTATCATTTGGTATCAGAGCTTGGTTTAGGTTTGTTTCCACAAATCTAAGTCTTGGGAATTTGATATCTTCAAAATCCAAAAAAAAAAAAAAATCCGAAAATTTTCTTGTTTGATTTCTTGTTTTTGACACTAGATTCTTGTTCCCTAGTGTTTTTTGAGTCTAGATTTCAAATTTCATGCGATTTGGAGTTGTAGAAGTGAAGTTGCCATTAAAGGGTTTTGAGCTTTTGAAGCTTTACAAACTTTGAAAGTGGGTCTATTGATTGAGGAGGAATTGGAGCTTAAAAACCATTGGGGTTTGTTCCTTACGTTAAGGGGAAGCTAATCCTAAAATTTGAGCCAATTCCGAGCTCATTTGAAGGTGTTGGTGTTTAGTGTGTGTTCTTGGTGTTCTAGGTGTTTTTGATATTCATCAAGAACATCTTGAAGAAGAAGAAGCCAAAAGGTACATTTGATCCAATTTTTTTTCAAGTCAAAGTGGTCAAAGATGTTTGTTGGGTCCACAAGTGGAATTTAAAAAAAAAAAAAAAAAAAAAATCCACGTGGACTGCCACGTCAGCAGCGCGTGTTGCCCAATTTCAGAGAGCAAAAATCTGCAGGTTCTATACTTAGTTTTTTTTTAGGGGTCTCAAATTTTGGAACCCCAAAATTTTTCTAAGTGTTGGAACTTTTAAGACTCCAAAATTTTTCTAAGTGTTGGAACTTCAAACTTCTTCTTCTACACTCATTTTTCTTTGATTACTTAACTATTTAACATCTAATTAACATCTTTAATTACTTGTTAACTAGCTTTTAAACATCAAATCATCTCTTTAATTCTCCAAATTAAGCAACAACAAGTAGTTTCTCCTACTTTTGTTACTTAATTCTTGAGTCCGAATTCTTTCGTGCTTCTTCCTTCTTCTTTTCTTGTCTTGTTTTCGTTGATTAATTCCTTGATTCAAGTCCGTTAGAGTCTTTCAAGTCGTCCTTCTTTCAAGAGTCACAAGAATCCACTCCTCCACAAAGGATAGGTGACCTTGAGTTGATTGAGCGGAGCTAGTTCGCTACCATTTTGAGACGACGCCACAGGAGGTGAGTCGAGAGTTACATACGAGGTACGTGAGCCTTTTACTACTAACCTTGCTTGTTGAGTTTTGTAGGTGCCATGTCCCACCACGGTGCAAGTCCAGTTGGGGATTGCTCGGAGAACCTCATGGAGGTTCTTGCACACCTCTCCAAACAAATGGCGGAAATGAATGGGAAGTTAGGAGGTATGGAGGAAAGGTTGGTACGGGTGGAAAATAAGAATAGAGGGAAGACACTCCAAGTCGAAAATGAGGAGGCAAGGCGAGCATCGGTGCAATCCACCACCATTACTCCGGGGCAAGCTCACCAACTATGTTACCCTCCACAAAATCGAACCCGAAACTTCCAACAACCCACCTTCCAAACAAACAACCCTCCAAACTTCCCAAGGCAACCCAACACCACATCCACATCCACATCCACAACCCTATCGCCCTCCACAAGAGAACCGTCCTATTGTGGCAAACCAAGTTTTATACCAAACTCCACTCCGAAATCCATCAAATGCGTCCTTACATGATTCCTACATATCACCTCCACGAAACACCACACAAACACCCTACCCAAACCACCAATTTCAAAATCCTCTCTATGACGACATGAATGAAGTTCACAATAATGATGAGTTTTGGGAGCATGGGGGTAGAGATGACTATGAAGGGCCAAGGGAAGGGGTCCAGCCTCGGGACTTAGGGTGGGACCAAGGAATAGGAGGTCAACGCTATGGGAATAGAGGAGATAGGATGGGGAATAGAGGAGCTAGGTATGGAGAACGGAATGATCAAGATAGGGGATTGAACACGATCAAGGTTACACTTCCAAAGTTCAAGGGAAGTAGTGACCCGGATGAATTTCTTGAATGGAAACTACAAAGTGAACGGATTTTTCTTACTAATAACATCTCGGAATCATTGAAGGCGAAGTATGCCCTCACTCAATTCGAGGGATATGCTTCCACATGGTGGGAATCCAAGAGGAGGGAACGAGAGAGTCGTCATCTCTATGAGTTGCCCACTTGGCAAGAGTTGGTTGGTCTAATGGAGTATAGGTATTTGACTCCGAATTACTACCAAGAAGCTCTCAAGAAGGTGTACATGCTTAGGCAAGGTACCAAGAGTGTTGAAGAATACTATGATGAATTTGAGAACTTGAGAATGAAGTCCAAGCTTGAGGAGCATATGCAATATACGGTGATACGATTCATGGCAAACTTGAGGCCCGATATCTTGAAGCCTTTGAGACTTAAACACTATGAGAATCTTGAAGCGGCTTTCCATGATGCCTCTAAGGTCGAAATGGATTTGAAAGATGAGAAGACATACAAGGCCAAGAATTTTTCACCTTCCTCATGGAGTAAAAACAATGATAAGTGGAAGACCCCAACTCCTCGAGAATCATCTAAAGGTAGTGGTCAAGACACTCATGTCAAGGTTGATTACAAAGCCAAAGGGAATGACAAGCAGAAAGGAGGTAACTTTGAAAAACCCAACTTTCCTCGACCCTCTACCATCCAATGCTTTCGATGTCAAGGGAGGGGACATATTGCTAGTGAGTGTCCTAATAGAAGGACAATTGTTGCTTTTCTTGATGGGTATAAAACCGATGAGGAAGATGAGCATAATGAAAGAAGTGAGGGAGAGGGGGATAAAGGTGAAGGGGAGAGAGTAGCTTCGGGGGATGAGGAAGAAAGGTTGGATGAGAGGGTAAATTTTGCTTGCTTCATGGAAAGGGGGCAACCCCTACTTGATGATAATGAAGAGTTGAAGGTAAATACCAACCTTTCATGTGTTGTGAGGAGAATTATGGGAGCCCTTGCCAAAGAAGAACTTGACCAAAGGGAGAATCTGTTTCATGCTAGGTGCAAGATCCAAGATAAGGTGTGTTCTTTGATTATTGATAGTGGGAGTTGCACTAATGTGGTGAGTAGTTCTTTGGTGGAGCGTATGCAAATTCCAACAAGAAGGCATTCCAACCCATACAAGCTACAATGGCTCAATGAGAGTGGAGAGATGAAGGTCCTCAAACAAGCAAGTATTCGATTTAGTGTGGGCAAGTACAATGAGGAGTTGATTTGTGATGTGGTACCCATGTTGGCTTGTCATGTATTATTGGGGAGGCCTTGGCAATTTGATAGAGATGTTGTGCACTATGGAAGGACCAACAAGTATGCTTTTGTGATTGACGGTAAGAAATATGTACTTGCACCTCTCACCCCATACCAAGTGAGTGAGGACTATCGGGCTATGAAGGAGCTTCGGGAGAGAATAAGGGTGGAAGAAGCGAAGAGTGAAGGTGAAAGTTCCACCATTGTTCCAAAGGAGGGAAGTGACTTGGCTAAAAATAAGAAGAACATGTGTATGATAGCCAAGCCAAACAATTGTCTAAAAGGTGTGGATGAGGAACGCTTTTTAGTGTGCCTTGTCAACACCAATCTTTTATTGCATGCTAACCAAGATACTAGCATTTTGCCTAGTATTGTTTCTTCTCTTTTACAGGACTATGATGAACTATTTCCGGATGAGATGCCCGCGGGACTACCACCCTTGAGGGGAATTGAGCACCAAATTGACTTTGTGCCGGGGTCACAAATTCCCAACCGACCAGCCTATAGGTGTAATCCGGAAGAGACCAAGGAACTACAAAGGCAAGTGGAAGAACTCCTTGAAAAGGGATTGATCAAAGAAAGCCTAAGCCCGTGTGCCATACCGGTTATCCTTGTTCCCAAAAAGGATGGTACTTGGAGAATGTGCATTGATTGTAGAGCCGTGAACAAGATTACAATCAAGTATAGGCATCCAATTCCAAGACTTGATGACATGTTGGATGAGCTTTGTGGATCAAGTGTGTTCTCAAAGGTTGATCTTAGGAGTGGGTACCATCAAATTCGAATGAAACCGGGTGATGAATGGAAGACGGCTTTCAAAACAAAATTTGGGTTGTATGAATGGCTTGTGATGCCGTTTGGTTTGACTAATGCTCCAAGCACTTTCATGAGGTTGATGAATCATGTCCTAAAACCCTTCATCAACAAGTTTGTGGTTGTGTACTTTGATGACATACTTGTGTATAGCAAGACAATCGAAGAGCATGTAGGCCATTTGAAACAAGTGTTTGATGTTTTGCTACGAGAAAGGTTATTCGCGAATCTCAAGAAGTGTTCTTTTTGTGTTGAAAAGGTAGTGTTCTTGGGCTTTGTGGTTAGTGCAAGTGGTATAGAGGTTGATGAAGAAAAGGTGGAGTCAATCAAGACTTGGCCGACCCCATCCAACGCAACTGAGGTAAGAAGTTTTCATGGGTTGGCGAGCTTTTACCGGCGTTTTGTGAAGGGTTTTAGTTCAATTGCTTCCCCATTAACCGAATTGATCAAGAAAGATGTACCTTTTGTGTGGGGGGAAGAACAAGAGAAGTCCTTTCAAGCATTGAAGTCCATGTTGCGTTCCTCCCCATTACTCCAACTACCTAATTTTGATAAAGCTTTTGAGATAGAGTGTGATGCTTCGGGTGTTGGGATAGGTGGTGTCTTGATGCAAGAGGGAAAACCATTGGCTTACTTTAGTGAAAAACTAAAGGGAGCTACTCTTCGGTACTCAACTTATGACAAGGAATTATATGCACTTGTGAGAGTATTGGCTCATTGGCAACACTACTTGTGGCACAAAGAGTTCGTGATAAGGACCGATCATGAGTCCTTGAAACATCTTAAGGGGCAATCCAAGTTGAACAAGCGACATGCTAAATGGGTTGAATTCATTGAGACCTTTCCATATGTGATCAACTACAAGCAAGGCAAAGAGAATGTAGTAGCGGATGCTCTATCAAGGAGGTTTGTATTGGTCAACACCTTGGCTTCTAAAATGATGGGATTTGAAAGCTTGAAGGGATTCTATTCTATGGATCCCGATTTCAAAGAAATTTTTGATTGTCTTAGTCAAGGGAAGCGGGTTGATAGGTTCCAATTGGTTGATGGATTCTTGTTCAAGAATGGGCGAGTTTGTGTGCCCATGAGTTCATGGAGAGAGTTGTTTGTCAAGGAAGCTCATAGTGGTGGTTTGATGGGGCACTTTGGAGTACCCAAGACACTTGACATCCTTATGGAACAATTTTATTGGCCAAAGATGAAGCATGATGTGGAGCGGATTTGTGGACAATGTCTCGAATGCAAGCAAGCCAAATCCACGACTCGGCCTCAAGGTAAGTATACCCCTCTTCCTACTCCTAGTGGTCCATGGATGGACATTTCTATGGATTTTGTGTTAGGACTTCCTAGGACTAAAAGAGGACATGATAGCATATTTGTGGTAGTGGATAGGTTCTCTAAAATGACTCATTTCATTCCATGCCATAAATGTGATGATGCATCCCATGTAGCATCCTTGTTTGTCATTAATGTGCTTAAATTGCATGGAGTCCCTCAAACCATTGTTAGTGATAGGGATTCCAAATTTCTTAGTCATTTTTGGAAGAATCTATGGGGTACACTTGGTACCAAACTCATGTTTTCTACTTCTTGTCATCCTCAAACGGATGGACAAACCGAAGTAGTCAACCGGACTCTTGGAAGCATGCTTAGGTGTATGATTAGGGGCACCCCAACCACTTGGGAAGACCATTTACCCTTGATAGAATTTGCATATAACCGGTCTTTCCACTCTTCTATTGGAATGTCCCCATTTGAAGCATGTTATGGCTTTAAACCTTTGTTTCCATTAACTATGACTCCTTTGTCTAGCCATGTTGTTGTGAGCCTAGATGCTGAACAAAGAGCAAAGGAGATGATGAACATTCATTCCAAGGTAAAAGAGGCCATTGAAAAGAACAATTCAAAGGTGGCCAATCGAAAGAATCGTGGAAGAAAGGAAGTGATTTTCAACCCGGACGATTGGGTGTGGGTTCATTTCCAAAAGGAGAGGTTCCCACAAGTTCGAAAAGGAAAGCTAAGCCCAAGGGGAGACGGACCCTTCAAAGTGCTCAAGCGGATAAATGACAATGCATACATGATTGACTTACCAAGTGAGTATAATGTTCATAATGTTTTCAATGTTAGTGATCTTTCTCCTTGTGTTGTAGGTGATCAATTGGATTCGAGGACGAATCATTTTCAAGAAGGGGAGGATGATACTAGATTGGAAAGCATGGATGGTACTATCTTGGATGGCACTTATCCTTCAAGGCCTTTCACACGTAGTCAAGCTAAAGAGCTCCAAGACCTTCAAGCAATGTTCATGAAAAGGGAAGCATTGGAGAAGCTTGAAGAATCCCAAAGGAAAGCATACAATGTGTGGGTGGTCTATTAAAGTGAGGTGGAAGGGGGAATTCAAGAATTCCCAAAAGAAGGCAACCAAACAAGGCCCTTACTTCATTAAGGGCAAAATTGTAATAGCTAGTGTCTTCTTATTCCCTAGTATAAGTAGTAGCTTTTCTTCATTTGGAAGACTAGTTTTTGCATATTGAAGATTGATACTCTAAACTTGTAGTTGCTAGTGTAAGGCTTAGTGTAATTCCCTTAAGGAATTAGTGAGTGATTAGGGTGACTCTCTTGATTGTTAGTTTAACTTCTTTACTTAATTAATCGAAGGTCTCCCACTTGTGGATTTTATTTAGGTTTCCTTGATTAGTTGAGTTGAATTAGTATCTAGTTGTTGGAATCAATTGGGAGGTGAGGGTTTTAGCCCCTTGTTGCCCATAATTTCAATTCCTAGTTATTAATTCTCATATCTTTTCCTTCGTTTCTTCTTGTTTGTTGTATTTCCGTTATCAATATAGGAGGTCAACTCTCAACAGTTGATTACTATGCATTAAATCTCAAATAAATGACTAATTAAATAACATAAATAAAGCTGAGGTAATTCCCAGCGTTATCGGGGGTCGATTACATAATGGCTAATAGCGGCTAGTGCTGGCTCATTGGCTTTCCCCCGAGCTAAAATGCTCCCTTGATGTGGTGTATCAACCTGCGTTGTGCAGTTAGTACCCAACATGTATTCTTGTCTTAGCTGTCTCGGTCAATTAATGTATGACCTATCATCGGATCCTGTCCATCTGGTTCTAGGGTTGCACCAATCATTCTTCCACATGTCATGATCTACTCCATCCAGGTGTCCATGCTATTTTTCCCTATACAATTCCAAACAGTTTAACTAAGTTCACACACTTCATACCGATTCAAACTACCTACTCTTAGGATAAACTTGCACAGGTTTACATTCGGGAGATAGTTAGATTACATGGGATATCTATTTCTATGATTTCTAACAGGGGTACAAATCAAGGAATGGGATTCAAATACTCAAAATGAGGAACCGAGATATATAGATTGTAAGGAAAATTCTCTGGGAGACTCGTGAAGTTAGGCGGTGTTTATTGCTGAAATGAACACAACAACGAGGACAAAAACTGTCAAGAATTATATTGTCTAGGTAAATACCAAAGATCGACAGTTCAAGAATATCACATCTACCCATTGACCAAGTATATTTGATATTTGTTCACTATAGACAATTCAAAGGGAACATAAATTCTTAATAACAAATCACACAGGTTTTTACATGTTTCTTAAATATGTGGTCATTCCCCATGTGGGGGATTTTTTGTGAATGGGAAATGAAGGAGTGTTATCCCGCATTGGAGGAACGAGGAACTATAAGAATTTGTTAGGATTATACAGAAAGGAACTTCTACACTTACATAAAGAGTTTGACAGAAGCCAAGCCCTTGCATCGTTGTCATCGTAGGTTGTCTAGCTCAGCTCGGATTCGAATTCTGATTCAGTCAAGTGATCTTATTAATTGATTAATTCTTGAACCAACAAACTCTTTCATATTTTATTTCATTCGTGACTTTGTTGTTGTAAAGGCACTACCATTTTTTTTTGAAAAGACACCAAATTGGGTTGCACATTTTCATCACAACACTTATTCGTTGGTTATATATATTGAAACTGTCACGACCCGATTTCTCGGTCATGATGGCACCTACAACCCCCGGTAGGTGAACCAATCCCTGTAGCCCAGAACAGCTAGTAATGGGCTACTATCTAACAAATAAGAGGACAAGATGAATAAAATAGATAATATGAATGAAAATATATACAAATGCGGAAAACTAAACCAAACCCCAAGACCGGGTATCATAGTACAGAGCCAAACTACATACATGGAGTACAAGTAAACCAAACTATATATACAGATGTCTCTGAATGAAAATAGAGTACATGAAGCAAAAGATAAACTAAAGCTAAGCTCCGATCGCCAAGAGCCCACCTTCAGTCTGAAGTAGTCTTCAATAGATCTCCAAGCACGAATCTCAACGATCTACCGGCGATGGCCCACACTAGGATCTGCACCCAAAGATGCAGGGGTAGGGGTGAGCACCAAATGCGAAGCATAAGGTACCCAGTAGGTATCATAGGTCGACTGGGCACATATAAGATAAAAGAGCAGTAATAGACAGAATAGAAGCAAGTAGTCACAGAAATCAACGAAAGGTACACAGGAACTAGCCCAGAGGGAAATCAACAGAACCACAGATGAGGCTAGTAAGCAGAATATACACACCAAAGGCACAGGTGAAAGTAAGAAACAACGCACCTGGGATCCTTGCAACAACAGTGTATACAAAATAAGTTTACAGAATGGACGGTATACCGGTAACCTCAAATGTAAGAAGAAGAGAGAAAGAGTAATAATAGGCATGCTCAAGACATGAATCAACCCAACTAATCATAACAATCTCAAATCTAGAACTAACACCCTAGCAGTACCAATCTCATACTTATCCATAATAGAGAACCATTCTGTAAATAAATAGCAAAAATCTACCTACAGTCCCTCGGCCGCCCATACAACCGAGGAACACAACCAAGTGAAAACAAACCCTCCGGCATCCCATACTACCGGAGCGTACAATCAACAAACAGCAAACAAGGGTGGAACCTCAAACCATGAATGATATGATGCATGAAGATCTCAAGTGCCATAGTATCTCTGTATGTACCTCCTCCGGCGCCGATCCGGCCCAGCAGGTAGGTTCCATGGAAGGTCTCTGCCCGTATACCTCTACTCCCCCGTATACCCCTCTTCCGGCACACGCAGCTCGTAGCTCCTGGCCCGGATAGCAAGGTCCATGGAGGTCCTCGACCCCATACCAAAACTCAGTATCAGAATCACGTATCAAGATAGAGTCCCAGTCTCAATATCAAGATATAGAACCAGTCTCGAATATGCATGCCCAGACCCTGTCCAGGACTAAAATAGTAGGAAAATATCTGAAAAACCCCTCCAAGGGTGCCCGGGCGTCGCCGGGTCTAAACAGTAAAAAGTCATCTCATGTGCTCGGTCCAACCGAAGCTAAAAATCATCTCAAGTAGTAAGAAAACTCATCTAGCACTCCGGCCCTGCCGAGTCTAGTGATAATAGTAAAACTGATGATTTTAAACCACAAGTGAAATCAACCATTTCCAAATCATTTCCATCAAAACGGCCCCCCGGGCCATGCAAGGTTTAGAAAACAGTGTCAGTAGGCCCAAAGCCAAAACCACTGTAAAACATCGATAAAACCTCTTTATATGCATGGAAATGATATGCTCACACACAACAATAGCTGCTCAACAGCTTACAATCAACCTACCGACCCTGCACAGGCCCACAGCTACTCAGCAAGCATAACCAGCCTAGAAGGATAATTCTATGCCCGGGACTCGCGGACATTCCCAAAATCCCACCTTCTATGTTCCAGAGTCAACAAGGCCTCACAGGACCACAAGGGTAAATAAAATATATCGCAAATACTACAAACAACGGAGGAATAAAAATAGGCGGACATGAATAAAGCGGTCAAGGTCTGTGGTACCAACCTAATAAACCAACCCAAGGATGCCCATTAATACAATTTTATTTTATATATACGGAGTCTGGGGAAATTAAACCGTAACCTACCTGTCGTCCGACGACAAGCTGCTGGAACACGATGTCCAAGCTCGAACCACTCCGAGAGAATCCAAAATTAAATCGGAATCGGAATCGAATTTGGGAAGGAATAACTTGACAAAATAATTGATTTACTTTATCAAATATATTTTTCCCACCACAAAACCTCACACGTGAAAGAGTATTTGATAATGTGCAAAGTTGTATGAAATAAGTAATATATATATATGCATAACTTTCAGCAAAGTTACTTAAATATATGTAAGTGGATATGCTGCCACCTTTCCATCCACTATTGTTGCCTTCACCTTCCACTTACACGTGGGGGTGGAGGTGGCAACCACTTTCCCTCCGTTAGAAATATATTCGGGTATTGCGTAAATTCGTGGTAAATAATTATAGTATTTTAAATATACCATAATTATTAGAAAATCATTTCTAATAAAACCTACTATATTATAATAATAAATTTTAACATAATTAAATTTACTATCTCCGTTAAAATATTACGGAGTATAAAATCTTTATAAAATAAATACGTCTACCCTTATATTGTATCAAATATATTTTTCATAAACCTTTTAAATATTTTGAAAAGGCAATAATAATATAATTTTTACCAAAATACAACTTTTAAATAACTATTTCAAATATACGCACGATACTAATAAAATTCTTAAGTTTAGGCTCGTAATTCGCCTACGCACGATTTTGATATTCAAGAATTATCTCGGGATCCTCCCTTATATTTTATCACTGTTTCGGAACTGAAATGGCATTTTAAAACGTAAAATTGAAGCTTAAATCGGGTTAAACCCGACCCGATTCGCGACCCGGTTCGTAACCCGTTTTCTGCCAGACAGTCCGCGGTAAAACAGTCATAACTCTCTGCTCCGAGATTATTTGGACGTGCGGTTTTGTGCGTTGGAAACTAGACTCGTAGACCTTCGATTTGGTATTTCGGGGGACTTCTAACTCCTTATATATTGGGAGAAAAGCCCCGACACATTTGACCCAAAGTTCAGAAAATTGTTAAAGGTCTTACGATATCTTTTGTCGATTTGCTTGACTTCAAACTTAAACGTGGAAATGACCGGAAGGGTCATTACACCTTGCCTCAGAATGACATCAATTTTTGAAATCTGTCTCCCCTCTTCATCGCATTGTTTTTCCAAAAAAAAAAAAATATAGTCGTGTTATTTTCTTTGATCTTGGCGTCTGAAATGTGTTGATATTAAAATAATATTTGTTCCAGCAAATCTAAATTCCATTTTATCGGAAATAATCTAATGTCTTGAATACTATGAGAAAGATTAAATTTCTTAGGGACAACAATTAATTTCTGTAAGCTAAGAATTAATTCAACTTCTATTCATATTCATTATTTGTTTCAAAAGCAGAGGATAACATACATTTAACTACAATAAACTAATATAATTTTGATATCAAATGTACGAAAACTGTAGGAAATTCGGGCACACCCATAAGGGGTGCTTTAAGGCCAATTAGGGTAATTAGTAAACCCTAATTAATTTTTTTATATAAACACATATGGTGTATTATTAGAGACATAGAAAATACTACAATCAGATCCTACGTTTTATTTTCTCCCATTCAGTTAGGGTTTAGGCTGTGGTATAGGGGTTGCTCCGACACACCGTGACAACCACTCCCGACTGGTAATTCCATCCGTGGTTCATCCTATGCTTCCGCTTCCGCTACGCGAACAAGAAGTAAATTCTCGTATTATGGTATACGCATCACACTGTGACAACCACCACCGCCTGGTAATTCCAATCATGGTTCATCCTAAGCTTCTGCTTCCGCTACGCGAACAACAAGTTCTCGTATCATAGTTTACGCATATTATCTTTTTAGTTTATATTAATATGACAGATATCATCCTTCAAAAACTATCATCAAAATCTGCAATATGCGATCGAAACTGGTGCAGAACTTGCTTCCATAATACCACAACAAAATAAAGGAAAGAACAAAGGGCATGTCAATTTGCAAATTGCAACAAGAATCTTTGGAGAAACATCCCGTCCGTGTTCTGATACACCATAACATTATTTTCAGCCAACCAAAAAAAGAAACAAAAATATTAAACCAGCAAAAGAGAGCCTTAATTTCGTCTCTTCCTACTTTCTATTCTCTACCTACATTTTCAATGCCGATGTTGTTATCACGTTCCACGTCCACCATTTAAAGCGCCCTAGTCATATGCTTGGAATTCCGTTCTAAAGCCAAACTTTGATTAATATGCTAGAACCTACAAAATCTCACAGTTCATCCTTAGAATCATTAATGGTGCTCTCTTGGCTTGAACTAGCATCAAACTCTGAAGTTTTCTGTGTTGAGGCTGGCTTTTGAATCTTGAACGGCGTAGATGCATGCTTTTTCAGGAATTTGTAAAAGGCAACCACTGTACGATCTGTGTCAACAGTAATCTGTAGAACATGTTGGTCATTTAAAGATGCATCAGCTACCGTTTCTGTGAAGCAAAACAGAAGGAAGCATAGTAATATAATTTTGGTAAAGAATTATGTTACACTCACCGGATCAAAGCTCTTGTTGCCAGCTGGGAAGAACAGAAGTGTTGGGAATCCATCAGCCTGCAATTATTCAATGAATCGTTAACCCAATGTTTGAACAAGAACAATTACCCCCTCTCTCTCCGCCTCCTTCCAAAAAATAAAAATAATAAAACAATTAGCTCTTTTTTCTACCTAAACTTCCCTACCTGTAAAAACTGTCGAGGCAAAATAGCACACTGAAAAATGAGTCTGTTTTCCTCATTCCTATTCTGCTTCAACATATAAGTAGGTAACAACATTCTAGAAAGTCTAACGTGTATTTTTGCATAATACAATCTTTTACCAAACCATGAGAAATAAAAATGAAGGCAACATTCTCCTCCTACCCACTATTTTGGACGTTGGAAGCACAACTAAAAATGAAGCAAGCACACAATTCTAGTACCATGCACTAGCACAGTAACTTAAATTAGACAGAGAAGTTAACAGAAGAGAAAGTTTATAGTTTGTTTGTCACACAAGAAGATTTTCCCTAGCTAATTAGTTGTTTAAAAAACAAGAGTATAATTGTGACTAAATTTATAGTTGCACTAAGAGTAGATGGTAGTGACTAAGCCAGACTTTGTATCTGCCATCGAACATAACATAACTAGACTATTTAGAGCTTGCAGTTGCACATATATCTAATGAAGTACTTGCATGACCTCTATATGCTCTGATACCATGTTTAATAATGTGACCATCTATTTTAAAAGTTTAAGCGGTTTTGCAGGATACTTTTATTTACTTACGTCTTCAACAAATCCTTAGCTTTTTTAGACATTTCCTTTCTTATAGTAAATGTGGGTATACACACAAAAGAATGCAGTATAACTTACAAATATCTCGCAAACATATCTAATGAATTAAAGAAACTAGGATATGGAATCTGACACATCCCTTGCTGGACATAAGAATACGCAACTGTAGTCAAAAGATGAAGTGGCAAAAAGTACCTTCGCTCGGGGGTGCTCGTTTGTTGTACCATCCATCTTGGCAATTACAAGGGAGTCAACGCCTCTTAAATGCTTACCAAGCTTGTTGTATATGGGTTCTAGTGCTTGACAATGCCCACACCAAGGAGCATATATCTGTTTTGAATCACAAACCAAAATCATCAATTAGACATCCTATACAAATTGGATGGTGTTCATCCAATTATTTGCATCATTGATTAAAACATGCATTCATTTAGAACAAGATAACTAGTACCTCAAGAAGAACATCTTTTGATTCATCCAAAACAATTTCGTCAAAGTTATTGCCAACCACAATTGTGACATCCCCATCATTCTGCATTTGATCAAAGGGCATAAGAAAACAAAACTTAATCTGAAGCTTAATGTTAGCAAATAACGGAACAACCCAAAAGACTTACTGTCTCAGGGATTGGATCAGATTTATGGAAGGGCTTTAAATTGTCTTCCAAAAATGCACCCCCGAATGACTGTCGCAAAACAAATGAAAACAATTATATATACATGTTAAGACAGAAAGGTAACCATTAGCTGAGAGACCCTTTCTAATATAATGTGAAAGGGTATCCACAATTAGCGTTGTAGGACTAGGAATGAATATCCTAATCTCGGACTTTTCAAAATGGGGAAGATCTCATTCGCTAAACCCAAAACTCAAAAACTGAATTCTATTGTGCCCCACCAATTAATGCCAAGCTTTACCATTCACCAATTAAGATCTCGTTGTCTACAAAAAGATTGTTCTTTCAAGGATATTGGCCAACTCCTCGAGGCTAACATCATAAAATCAAATTTTTAATTTTATCTATGTAACTTTTAGAAGGAAAAGCCTATTGCTCCAATCTTCCAATTTATACAATTTATTTTCTCCCCTCAAGCCCCCACCATTTAAGGTTTTCTCTTTATTTTTGATAAGTCACTATTTAAGGTTTTATTTTCAAAGAAAACCTTTTGTACAAAAGGATTCATATACACATTCCATGTAATTTAACACAAGGGAAGTACATCCAGACTTCGTTACACATGGTTTATCCAATAGTTTGATTCTAAAGTTAGCAGTCAACAAACCTTGACACCATCCAAGGTTATTTCACCTTCCAGTAAAAATTTCCTCCCGTCCTCATTTCCTGTATATGCAAGAACCTGCACCATAACTCAAGTTGGATGCTAGGAAGTTCATGGAAGTTTGAAAACAGAAAATCTGTAAGGATCAGTATACTAAAAATTTCTTACTCTTGGGGTATCACCGCTAACACCAAAGTACTCTGAAACTGGTTTTCCAACATCTTCGTTGTCGATTTCAACAAACACAGAGATAAGCTACAAGGAAAGGTTAAAAAAACACAAAAAAGACATCGAGTCAGAGGATTGGCAAAAGCACACTATGTATGCAGGCAGCAACACCTATGCTTCATAAAGAGACTGGCTGCGCTAAATAAAGGCTTTTCTTTCTTCTCAGCATGTAGGCACACACACACACCCCGGAAAATCCCTTCTTCTCCTTCCTTGTATGCATGAGGCATTCATTAATGCCCATAGTATTGTATATCTGAAAGCAGAGGTAAGATAATCACCTTTCCTTTAAAAGCTTTCACAGCTTCTTGAAATATTGGCAAAAACTTGTCTGAATCTTTCGAAGTGGCAAAAAGTATCAACTGTGAACAAGAAAGAGAACATGTAAACAGAAGAAAGAAAAAACCATCCAAGATCAACCTGCTATTGTTAGCTCAATTGATCACCTGCTTCTTAATGGGATTTTCAAATATCTCTGAGGCACTTTCCCGAGTAAAATTGGTGACAAGAGGAAGCTTGTTCTCAAAAACAAACTCAGCTATTGCTGACTTGGTGAATTCACCGCCTGCAAGAAAGCATGACATTGCTAAATACTTCTCTAATGATATGGTTAATGCATATATAATTGCATTAACCAAACTAACCAAAGTGGTTGATATTCTCGGCTTCCGTCTTAATTATGACAAGAGCTGGACGTTTGGCTTGAGAATCAATATGGAAGAGTTTTGCCACATCTGGACTGGCAGTCTGATAGAAGTTGACATCATCTTCTAGTGCAGCAGCTGCAGCAAGCTCTTCACTTATAGCACCCTGCAAACATGTAAAATGATTTTAAACAAAATTATAATGCTACACATTCTGGAAACCAGAACTCAACAGCCATATATCTCTTTTGATTTTGCTGGTGTTCCATTTTTATCCGTACAAATTATAAATCATATTTTTCCCTCTAGCTATGTTATTCCTCTTCAAATTATATCACGGAAGTGATAATAATATTCTTCACTCGAATTATCACAGTATCACCCATATAATTGTAACTGGCATCCCCACTTTGCATATCACTGTATTACCTGCCAAATGTCACTAAATTTGGCTTCCATATATATTCATTTTACTCTGTGGTATAAATCTTCTTTTTGTTCCTTTAGCCAGGTTTTGAATCCCCAACCAATCAAATTTAAGAAAGTCATATCCACCTTCATAACCGGTGGTACATCTAATAGTAAGAATATATAGCAGTTGAATATGATGAGACATCAGAAAATTCCTCCAATAAAACCTAAAGTCGAGAAATTCGGTCAATTCTGAAGTTATTTAGTAAGCTACCTACTTCTCTTGCCATCTATAAGAAATTGATGATTCATATAGTACCATATTGTACCATTGAAAAAACCTAAAGCCACTTTAGCTTGAGAGAAGAGAAGTAACACTAATTAATCACCATAATCTGAATCGCATTCAAGTCCAATGGTATCCCAATAACGAAAAGAAAACCGTTAGCCTGGATAGGGGAATTACCACCAAATCATTCAAATAACCCAACACTACTTTTTTCTCATCTTTCAAGATACGTTCTGCCTCCTCTACAGTCGTTATATTGGATAGAGCAGGCCCGGTCTTCTTTTTTATCCATGAAATAATAGCATCCCTGCAATGAAAAATAAATGCTTTGGATTTTGACAAAGTAAAAAGGATATGAAGATAGGAATACTCATGGTATGGAAGGAAAGAGTTTTAACTTTTATATGTTTTAAACATTATTTACACAATCCGGTGATTTAAAAGTAACTAGAATTAACTGTTTGTATCAAACACAAAAGTGCAATCAGGAAAATATGGCAACAGACATGGTACATTGAGTTAAATTAAATCCAAGAGGACTGAGTAAATTATAAAGCGCGAGAAAATTCTCTTCAGGATTCTAAGAAAAGCGTGTTAAATGAGATTAATCAATATTTTTGACCATATAGAAGATTAATAGGTTTCAAAAATTCCTTTGTTCACGACCACCAGCCAAGAGCACATCACCAATAATTCCGATGAATGTACAGATGAAACTAGAGATCATAAAAGTTTAATCCACTGTCACAAGAAATTGCATTGCTAGAAACATTTTCAGAACTAAAAACCACAAGCCACTAGCAAAAGCAATAAATAGAGAAGAGGAAAATGTATGAAAAATGACAAACACGCAAAGTCAAACAAGACTGAATCAAGTGAGAAAGAAAACTTACTTATTCCTTTCACCATTGTAGGGCTTGTGAACACCATCAATGAAGAAGAAAACAGTCGGATACCCTTGTACATCATACTTTTGTGCCAGCTCAGCTTCCTCAGTAGCATCCACTTTAGCAAGCATCACACACTCTCCTTTCAGCTCAGTCGCCGCGGCAGCATACTCCGGTGCAAGTGCCTGACAGTGACCACACCACGGCGCATAGAACTCAATCATAACATAAGTATTCTTCGCAATAAACTCACTAAAATTCCCTTCCTTCAGTATAGCCACATCCTTTTCATCCACTGCCGGCGGTTCGTACGATCCGTCTCCATCATCCGAAGAATCTTCTTCGAGATCATCGTAGTTCTCGTAATCGTGCTGGTCACCATAAGGATTGGAATCTGAATGGGCAGCAGAATCCTCTTCTTCGAGGAAACTGAGATCCTCATCTTCGTCTTCAACGGATTTTCTGTCTAAAGACAACGCAGTTCTGAAGAAAATGAGATTGAGCAGAAAAATCGAGAGAATTAGATATTTCTTCATCGCCATTGCTGTAGAAAGTTAAACTGAAGCAGCAAAGAGGGAAAGTTTTATACTTATAATAACACTAGGTTGATTCACTTTTAAAAAATAAGTTAAAAGCTAAAAAGCCAAAAAACAAAAATTGGGTATTCTCAATTTTTGGCTTTTGGTTTATTTTTACACTTTTTTGGTCTAAAAATAAGTGCTTAAAATCACTTTTTACTTTTATCAAACACTATTAAACTTAAAAAGTGCTTAAAAACTAAAAACACTTAAAAATAAGTCAATACAAACACCACTTAAAAATGATATTGCTAGGACAAGTTTGCTTTCCAAGTAACTTGACTGTACAGTGTGCTATAGTCATTGTACATTGCACCCGAATTGCTGATTCCACTTCATTACAGGGAGATTTTTACCCTGGTGGGGTCGGATCACATTTGATATGTCCACCTGTCATGATATGGTTGGGTTATGTGAAAGAATAGGCTAATGAGAATTCGACACATATGAAAAATGAGGTGGTGAATAAAAGTGTTGACTTTTGACTTTTTTGGCGTGAGTGAGATGCGATCGGGAATGTGTATTCGTTTAGTGGAAGTAAACTATTGACACTAGACACTAGAGGAATAGGAGTATTATAAGAATATTGTCAGATGTATGGGTGTTCACCCAAATTGAAAAATCTAACCAAATCAAAAATTGAATTAAATAGAAAGAAAAAGAAAAAGTCGATACCTTTATTGTTTGATTTGGTTTTAATTTTCAATTTCAAAAATTAATTTGATTTTAATTTTAAGTAAAAAATAATTTAAAAAATGAGGTAGACTGATTTTAGACATATTTATTTAAGAATTATAAGCACATAGTTTTATATAAAATTTTACAGTTTTACATTATATATTACTTTTTTTACACTTTTGGTTCTTAATTTAGGAGTTTGCCTTTAAATAATTCACTTTTTGTCTTTTACTTTCTAGTTTGATTACTATTTTTTATTTTGATAAGTCTAAGAATCATTTCAGATAAAAAATAACTTGTCTTTTGTTCATTAATTATTGTTATTTAATTCAATTATCGTCAAGATATTTTGATAACATCACACTTCCTTAATATTTTGCACAAAAAATAATTCATTGGAAGAAGTTTTACGTAGTTCTTTAGAAATGACTTCATTCTTAGATAATACATATTATTATTTTATATGGACATCTATGTACTGAAGAATCAAATTTTTCTGTCAATTAATCAAGAAGTATGGCGAAATAATAATCAACACAAGGCGTTTTACATGAAAATCTTTTCACTCTTGGAGTCAAAAATAACGACCTGCCTCAATAGAATATTTGTTGGATATTGGGTTTGGGTCGTGGGTCGCCCAAGTGGACTGACCCGACCCGACCCATTTTGAATAGATAATGTTAAAAGGGGTTATTGGAAGAAAAATTGCAGTAATTTTTCTTTTTGAGTTTTATAACTCTCACGTAACTTCTCACGTCTTTGTTCTGAACTCTATAAAATAGAGAACAAGCCGTTTCTTTTGGAAGATTGGTTTTCTACAGAACAAAATAGAAGAAAAATAATCTTCTTCTTTCTTCTCAAATATTAGAAACATATAGGACTTCTAGTTTGTGAAATCAAACTTTGTTTCCTAGTGATTCAAAGTCGGCTTGGAGCAATTTTCAACAGATTCAGTTGATCTTCCGCTGTTGTTAACAGGTACACAAAATCTTGTTCTTGTTACTGTTTTTTTAACAATGGTATCAACAGTCTGGGTTATATGAATCCTAGTACCGATCTTCCTTCTGAAAAAAATAACAAAGTATGTATATACATAGTTTTCTGTTGCACGAGAATTGCTAATCAAGATGGGTTTCTATATTAACTTTATGATTCTGTAAAAGAGAGATCTTTTAGGATTAATGTAGTTCCCTTTGATTTTAAAAATTTTGGCTGAAACTTTTTAAAGAACTGTTGTTGTACATATTTTTCTGGAAATTGCTTGTCCGGATTTTTGACATGAAACTTACTTTCTCATAATCTACTCATTTAGGGCTTTCCGTTGATATATTATGCATAAAAATTGGATTAAAAATGAGTGAGATATGATTTTTTTAAAACTGGGGGGTGGTCCTCATATTCTTTCTTTTCATAATTTTTTATAGAGAATTTTGAATAGTTTACTTATTTTACTAGGATTTTTTACAAACTTTATTTTATAGCTATTCCTGCTTCTTTTTTGCCATACTTCGAAATAGTTTTCCATTAGTCTGAGTCTAATTCTAAGTCGTTTATATTAAGTTCTCCTAGTTCTAAATCTAGTTCTCGTAATTCTATTTGATGCCATTCTTGGTTTATTAGTTCTAGATCTTCATTACTAAATATTCTTTCCCATATTAATTTTCTTAGATCTGGGATTTCTATGTCTCTAAGCACATACATGATTAATATTTTATAATTATAAATTACTTCATCATGCAAATAGGTAAAATAAGTAGGCATGATTTCATTACTTATGTTCATTTTTCTTATGCTTGCTTTTTGTTGATTAATCCCCTCATACCATAACATGTTAATAACATTATACTTGATTATTATCACTAGATTTATTTTAATCATACTTTCTTATTGTTAACACCGTACTTTTCAAGGTACTTTCCCCTCCTAGATAATATCACTCTGTCTACTCTCTTTACGGCATTCATTCTTTCGCCTTGGTTTCAACCTCTGGATATTATTTTCGGATTGTTTCCCCTGTTTCCTCATGTCAACAATTCAAAAATATGATTAAATAATTCTAGCAAATAATAACAAATATAAATTATTTATACATGCTATGATACTCAGGAATCAACAATTTAGCTATGCATATCTATGAACAAATATACCTTACTCTTATCTTGCTCCATATCTGCTTGCAAATTGTTATTTTATTTCTAAAATATTTTTGTGTACAAGAGAGGGTGCTTTCCGTGTAGAAAGTCTTGCTCTTCTAATTCTAAAACTATCTATTTATAGGAGAATTCTAACAAATGTCCTAATCTCCTTTTCCTATTCCTACTTTACACCTAATCCTACTAGCACTTTCTTTTCACATGTGCTAAAAATTTTTTTTGTACAAAAGTCAAAAAGCAAAAAGCAAACTTTACACTTGTCTATCCTATTCTATAAAAACAAAATACTTTATGTCCTAATCTACTATTGTTTGTTTTACAGCATTACAAGCAAACAAAATACTTTACATCCTTTCCTTTCTATCTTCTGCGCCATTATCTTTTGCTTTTGTCTCCCACTAGCTTTCCATTATCTTCTGATATTATCTCGGGTCTTCTAGATTTCTCTTATTACTCCAGCTGCACTTCTGGAATTACATCATTCTCTCCTTGGCACTTTGTACACTTGTGATCTGGATATTTGTGGTTAATTAATTTACAATATCTTGTTAATAATTCTTCTGAAATAAAATTTTTTCTTATAGCTCGCGTTAATGGCTGTTCTTCTGGTCTCAATAGGCTAAATGCCCACTGTCTTATTTCTTCCATGTCTGTAATACGTTCTTCTCGGCATGTTGAATAAATCATAGTTTGTTCTCTTGAGTAGTAGCTCCAAATAGGATTCCTGTGCATATAATTTGTTGATAATTCTTGTAATATGGTAGCTATTCCAATAATCCTCTTTCCAGCATAAAATTCTGGTATTTCCTCTCTGGTAATTTCTTCATGTTCCTCTATCTTTTCCGGTATAATCATATCTCGTGTAAGTCCAATTTTAATAACTTGAATAACTGGTTTGATCTCGTCATATAATATCTCAGCTGTGGCAGAATATATTCTGATATAAAATAATGTTCCTTTGGTAATTTTCTTGTATTGTATAAATGCTCTGTGTAGTTCCGGTAATTTAGCTATTTCATCACCTGTACTCGTATATACAGTATGTAATAATCCATAATGGTAGCATGTAGCTACTAGATTCGCACTAGTTTTTGGCTGTGCTATTAGCTTATTGTATCCTTGTAGACTCTGGGTTATATAGTCTTCTGCTGGGTTAATGGTATTTTTGGATTTTGGATTTTTGTTTAGGAATAGTTGGATTTTGTGGATATTATTGATATATGATTGGGTTATGTGGTTGTAGGTCTTTTTATTTTGGTTCAGACTTTCTTTATACGTATTTATCTGTGGAGGTATAAATGGAGTTCTTTGGTTTTTTGGAGTCGGAATATATGGAGTTTCAAATAGTTTATTTAGATTTGTACTGACATATTTTCTTTCTTCTTTTGTAGCTGCCCTGCTGGTAGATGTTTCACCTGCATAAATCAAAGTATTTTGGGTTTTTAGGTGTTTCCCACCGTCACCTTTTAGCTCTGGAATTTTAATGTCTTCCGATCGACATAGATCCGCATACTTACCATGCTGCTAGCTAGCTTTAATTTGTAATATCTCTTTGTTTAAGTTATCGACCTCTTTGCAGAGAGTCGTCATAACTTTAAGTATATCATCCATAGTAGCTTTTTCAATAACTTCTTCAGTTTGAGTAGACTTGTCTTGATATGTAATCTGCAATTGTATTTTTATTAGTACCAATAACTTCAATTGTAAATGTAAAATTCAGTATATTTAATACAAGTCTTCGTATTTCCTTTGTAGTAACTGAATCCTGTACTTTTCTCGTCAACCACCATTTTACTTGTGTATTATCTGTTCTAATCACAAATTTATTATATACAATATATGGTTCAAAAGCTAACAAACATTTATATATCGAATATAGTTCTTTACGATTTATTTCCCATTTTATTTCAGGATTTGTAAATGTTCCTGAATAATATCTGCAATGATGCTCTATTTCTTCTTTATCATATCTGTATTTTAATACTCCTCCGTAACTAACTTCACTTGCATCTGATTCTACTATATAAATAAATTTTCTACCTTCGTCTGGAAAACATAGTTTTGGTAAATTCTTGCATAATGATTTTATTTTTCTTATTTGTTCCTGGTCTTTATCATCAAAGTGATATTCTATATCTTTCTTTAATTTCTTATGTAATGGTTTTAGGTTTTCTGCTAGTTTTGGTATATATTCTCTTACTTGATTTACTAATCCTAAAAATGATTGTAACTTTTTCTTTGTATCTATCTGTTCATCAGAATTTATTATTTTTTGTACTATGTGTGGCTGCATTTTTATACCATTTTTATCTATTTCTATGCCTAAGAATTCTATCTGATTTTTCATTATTTCAGCTTTTTTCTTGCTTAGACTTATTCCTGAACATGTAACAATATGTATGAATTTTTCTAATAATCTTATATGCTCGTCTTGAGTTCTTGAATATAGTAATATATCGTCTATGTATACTATACAATTTTCTAATTGATTGAAATAATTATCCATAAAATGTTGATATCTACCTGGTGCATTTTTATATCCAAAAGGTAATACATTCCATTCATAAAATCCTTGTGGTACTGTGAATGCTGTTAATTTTTTAGATTCATCTTCTAACTTAAGGTGATAAAATCCTGATTTACAGTCAAACTTACTGAAATAATTATATCCTTGAACTTGTCTTATTTTTAATATCTTATTTGGTATCGGATAATTGTATGTTTTAGTTTTAGCGTTTAAATTTCTATAATCAATAACCATCCTACTTTTCCCTCTTTTTTGTTCACTATGTTTATTTACTATAAATGCTGGACTTGTATGTTTACTGTTGCTTTCTTGTATATATTTATTTTCTAATAATTCTTTTATATGCATTTTAAATTCATCTAAATCATCAAAATTATATTTTAATGGTTTTTGTGTAATTATGCTATTTTCATCAATTAATTCTATTTTTACTTTAGTTTTATGTTTTTCCCATCCTTTTAAAGGGTTTTCACTATATAGTGGCTCTAATTTTTCTTGGATTAATTTTAATTTATCTATGGAGAATATAATTAACTCTATTCTGTGCTCGTTTGCTTTTATATTTTCTAATTTTTGGGTAATTTTTTCACTTCCTTTTATCCATGGGGTAGATTTTCTAATTTTATTATATACTCGTTTAGCTGCTACTTTGTGTTTACATGGCGTTGTAAACCACCAATGTGTTTTTGTTATTATATGTGGATATAGTTTTTCTAAAAAAGGCATTCCTAAGAGTATGTCTTTATTTGTAAATTCATAACTATATATTTCTTCTATTGTTAATACTTTATCCCATATTTGTAATTTTATATTTCTCGCTTTATGATTTATCATACTTCCTTCATTATTAAATCTTGTTACTACTATTGGTGTAGTTAACTTTTCCCATTTCTCATCTGGCAAACAATTATGCTTACATACATTAGCTTCTGATCCTGTATCTATCATTGGAGTATAATATCTATTATAATATCCTGGTACTATTATTTTAGCAAGTATATGGATTTTCATTTACATAGTTCTTTTAATTATTACTTTTTTACCTTTATATGTAATAGTTAACTGTGTATCTTCTAATTTATAGGGTTTCATTTCTTCTAGCCATTTTATACCTAATATGATATTATTATTTCCTTGATATATTTTAAATTTTATTACCATTGGTATTCCACCAATAATTAATTCCTTTTCTACTGATTCTTTAAAGGCTATAAATTCTTTTGGTAAATCCGAGCTTTCTATATAATTTATTTCTTCTTCTGTTACCAATTCTCTTATTATATAATTTTCTTCTTGTCCTGTATTTATTATTATAATAAATTTTCTTTGCTCTAATATTCCTGTTATATAATAATGGTTTGGTTCTATCTCTTTTATTGTTACCGAATTTCTTGATGATTGTGGTGTATCACCATAGCTTTTTCTTTTAGATGTGCTTATCCTATCACTTATAATTTCTAAGTTTTCTTCTGCATCTATTTCTTTATAACTATAATCATTGTTATCTATTACTGATACTATTTGTTCAAAAGGATTTTCTATTTTTATTCTATTGATTTTATTTTTTGCAGTTATTTTGTGTTTAGTTGTTAATACATACAGATTTTTACATCTGGCTGTAAATATCTTACTGCCTGGGGCTAACTCAATTCCTGTCATTTTCCAATATAATACTAACGATTTATCTATGTTACGGTCATTTATTGCTACTGAATAATTTGCACTTATTATGAATTTGAACTTTTGGTATATTAGGTTTCCTTTTACTGCACTTATTACACTTTTTTCTATAGGTTCGATTATTCTATCGTCTGCTATGTATATTTCTATAGGTGTATCTATTCCTTCTCTGAAACACGCTTTTATTAGTATTTCTGTTCCTCCTAGATGCACATATCTTATTGGTTCTTTAGTTTGAATTGCTTGTATTTCTTTATTTATTACTTTCTTATTTATTATTGGTATTCTTGCTTTTCCTTTTGTAAATTTACAGTCTATTATGTGTTCTTTTTGACTTACTACATAGTATTCTTCTTTTTGTCTTTTAAATATGTTTTTTAATTTTTGTAATTTAAATATTTTATCTACACTTAGATCTAATTCTTTTCCTTTTATTTGTTCAAATATATTTATATCAAATATTACTTTCTGCTCTGAAGATTCTTCATCCATATGTTCTTCTGTTATTATTTCTACTTCTTTTTCAGTCATTTTCTAATTCCAATTCTTCTTCGTTTTCCGATTCTTCATATAATTCATTTTCAGATAATTCATATATGCTATCATTATCACTTATTTCATAGTCTAAATATTCTAATGGCATATATTCCTCATTATTTATTATTATTTCTGTTATTTGCTTCCTTTTAGGATTTCTAGGTAATCTACAATCTTTAGCTAAATGTCCTAATTTTCCACAATTATAACATGTACATTCTGTTATTTTCTTTTGTGGTCTAAATTGTTTTTTATTATTATAATTTCTTACATAGTATTGTCTCCTAGGCCTTTTATTTCTAAATTGGGTTTTATATCTTTTAAACTTTCCTGGTTTTCTATTCTTTTTATAATAATTATTTGTACATCCAAATTGAGGTGCTATCTTATCTCTACAACATTGTAAATTTTTTATTATAGTTTTTTCCATCTTCATTTTTGTTTTGTATTTTTCACATATTCCTGAATACCATGTTTGCAAAAATTTTACCATAGCTCCTAGTGTATCTTGTAATCCTGCATTATTCCAATCTTTTATTATTTTTGTACTAAATGGTTCTGGTAATTTTGTAAAATATAATTTTCTTATTTCTTTTGCTTCTTCTGGCGTATATTTACCTTTATAATAATATTCTCTAAATACACATGTATATTCATCTATGTAACACATATTACATATTGCTAATTTTATCATTAAATTTCTATTAAATTGTTTATCCTTATTTTGTTCTTCTACTTCTGAAGTTGTGCTGCTAAACTCACTTCTTATAGCTATCTCATATTTATATAAGATATCCATAGATGTAGTTGCATTTTCATTATTTATATTTTTACTATTTCTTAATGCCTGTTGATAATCTTCTGATAAATTAAGTAACCATAGTTTTACTGTTCCTAAAAATGTTCGTTCTATGTATCCTGGTGTATCTGCTATACTTATTTTATTATCTACCAATTGTTTTGCTATATTTCCTATCCATAATTGTATTGTTTTATTTACATCTGCTACACAATCTAATTCTAAGAAATTATTATTTGGATTAGTTGTTTTTGGAGTCCATTTTCTATTTAATCTTTTATCCCATAAAGTCTTTTCTCTATCAGATTCTCTATAGTCAACTGTATAGTATATTGGATTTAATATTTTCGGGTTTTTAACTCCTGATGTACTAGCTTCTTGTTTTTTATCTTTTTCAACATCCCCTGCATTTATTTCAATATCTTCATCTATTTTTTCTATATTTGCTATCATTTCTGTGTAAGTTTCACTTGTTTCTGAATTTCTCTCTGTTTGTTCATCATTTACTTCATTGATTTCATCTATATCTATCTCTTCTTTAATTGGTTCTTCCATTTGTAATTTTTCTTTAAAATTTTCTATTTCTGTTCTTAATTTTGTCTCTATTTCTTTTTCTTTTTGTTTTACCTCATATAGTTCTTTTAACCTTTTTAATTCTTTTTCCAACATTAATATCTTTTCATTTTTTATTTCTTCAATTTGCTGTATTTCTTGTTTTGCTTGTTGTTTAATAATAGTTATTTCCTTTTTTCTATCTATTCCTCATTTTCTTTAGCTACTCTTACCATTGCTGTTAAACTATCTTCTAATCTTAAAGATTCCTTTTCTAGCATTAAACTTAAATTATCTCCTACCTTTTTATAACGTCTTCCTAGATTTGAAAATACTATTTTTATTTTTAATCCATCTTGATTTTCATATGTTTTTTCATCTATAGCAAATTCTTCTTTATTCATCTTATAGATTATGTTGTAATTTATATTCTAGACTATCTATTTGTAGTTGTAAATAAAATATAGTTTTTCTTTGTGATTTTAAAGATTCTTTACAAACTCCTGCAATCATATTGTAATGAAGTCTATTTTGTCTATGTTCTTTCTCTTGTCTTTTTTCTATGATTATTTTATTAAGTTCTTTCCTATATTCGTTACTGTTCATTTTCCTTTTGATATCTATATTTTAAGTATTTAACATATTTATATTCTGTCCTAGATATAAGATCTATTATTTTTTGTAATTTATCATTATCTTCCTTTGTAATACTAAGTTGTTTATAAACTGGGTATAACTTTTCTAATCTTCTTTTTGATTTTCTTATCTTTCTTTTTATATGTTTTAAATCATCCATAGCTCTGGAATTTTAATGTCTTCCGATCGACATAGATCCGCATTTTTACCATGCTGCTGGCTAGCTTTAATTTGTAATATCTCTTTGTTCAAGTTATCGACTTCTTTGCAGAGAGTCGTCATAACTTTAAGTATACCATCCATGGTAGTTTTTTCAGTAGTTTCTTCAGTCTGCGTAGCTTTGTCTTGATATGTAATCTGCAATTGCATTCTTGTTAGTACCAATCACTTCTATTGTAAATGTAAAATTCAATATATTCAATACAAGTCTTCGTATCTCCTTGGTTGTAACTGAATCTTGTACTTTCTTTGTCAACCACCATTTTACTTGCGTATTATCTGTTCTAATAACAAATTTATTATATACAATATATGGTTCAAAAGCTAACAAACATTTATATATCGAATATAGTTCTTTACGATTTATTTCCCATTTTATTTCAGGATTTGTAAATGTTCCTGAATAATATCTGCAATGATGCTCTATTTTTTCTTTATCATATCTGTATTTTAATACTCCTCCGTAACTAATTTCACTTGCATCTGATTCTACTATATAAATAAATTTCTTATTTTCGTCTGGAAAACATAGTTTTGGTAATTTTTTGCATAGTAGTTTTATTTTCTTTATCTGTTCTTGGTCTTTATCATCAAAATGATATTCTACATCTTTCTTTAATTTCTTATATAATGGTTTTAGATTTTCTGCCAATTTTGGTATATATTCTCTTACTTGATTTACTAATCCTAAAAATGATTGTAATTTCTTTTTTGTATCTATTTGTTCATCTGAATTTATTATTTTCTGTACTATATGTGGCTGCATTTTTATGCCATTCCTATCTATTTCTATTCCTAAGAATTCTATTTGGTTTTTCATTATTTCTGCTTTTTTCTTACTTAGGCTAATTCTAGAATATGTAACAATATGTATGAATTTTTCTAATAATCTTATATGCTCGTCTTGTGTTCTTGAATATAGTAATATGTCGTCTATATATACTATACAATTTTCTAATTGATTAAAATAATTATCCATAAAATGCTGATATCTACCTGGTGCATTTTTATATCCAAAAGGTAATACATTCCATTCATAAAATCCTTGGGGTACTGTGAATGCTGTTAATTTTTTAGATTCTTCTTCTAGCTTAAGGTGGTAAAAACCTGATTTACAGTCAAATTTACTGAAATAATTATATCCTTGGACTTGTCTTATTTTTAATATCTTATTGGGTATTGGATAATTATAAGGACCACCCCCCAGTTTGGTATCAGAGTCATGGATGATTTAAAACATATAAAAAGAAAGATAAGAAAATCAAAAAGAAGATTAGAAAAGTTATACCCAGTTTATAAACAACTTAGTATTACAAAGGAAGATAATGATAAATTACAAAAAATAATAGATCTTATATCTAGGACAGAATATAAATATGTTAAATACTTAAAATATAGATATCAAAAGGAAAATGAACAGTAACGAATATAGGAAAGAACTTAATAAAATAATCATAGAAAAAAGACAAGAGAAAGAACATAGACAAAATAGACTTCATTACAATATGATTGCAGGAGTTTGTAAAGAATCTTTAAAATCACAAAGAAAAACTATATTTTATTTACAACTACAAATAGATAGTCTAGAATATAAATTACAACATAATCTATAAGATGAATAAAGAAGAATTTGCTATAGATGAAAAAACATATGAAAATCAAGATGGATTAAAAATAAAAATAGTATTTTCAAATCTAGGAAGACGTTATAAAAAGGTAGGAGATAATTTAAGTTTAATGCTAGAAAAGGAATCTTTAAGATTAGAAGATAGTTTAACAGAAATGGTAAGAGTAGCTAAAGAAAATGAGGAAATAGATAGAAAAAAGGAAATAACTATTATTAAACAACAAGCAAAACAAGAAATACAGCAAATTGAAGAAATAAAAAATGAAAAGATATTAATGTTGGAAAAAGAATTAAAAAGGTTAAAAGAACTATATGAGGTAAAACAAAAAGAAAAAGAAATAGAGACAAAATTAAGAACAGAAATAGAAAATTTTAAAGAAAAATTACAAATGGAAGAACCAATTAAAGAAGAGATAGATATAGATGAAATCAATGAAGTAAATGATGAACAAACAGAAAGAAATTCAGAAACAAGTGAAACTTACACAGAAATGATAGCAAATATAGAAAAAATAGATGAAGATATTGAAATAAATGCAGGGGATATTGAAAAAGATAAAAAACAAGAAGCTAGTACATCAGGAGTTAAGAACCCGAAAATATTAAATCCAATATACTATACAGTTGACTATAGAGAATCTGATAGAGAAAAGACTTTATGGGATAAAAGATTAAATAGAAAATGGACTCCAAAAACAACTAATCCAAATAATAATTTCTTAGAATTAGATTGTGTAGCAGATGTAAATAAAATAATACAATTATGGATAGGAAATATAGCAAAACAATTGGTAGATAATAAAATAAGTATAGCAGATACACCAGGATACATAGAACGAACATTTTTAGGAACAGTAAAACTATGGTTACTTAATTTATCAGAAGATTATCAACAGGCATTAAGAAATAGTAAAAATATAAATAATGAAAATGCAACTACATCTATGGATATCTTATATAAATATGAGATAGCTATAAGAAGTGAGTTTAGTAGCACAACTTCAGAAGTAGAAGAACAAAATAAGGATAAACAATTTAATAGAAATTTAATGATAAAATTAGCAATATGTAATATGTGTTACATAGATGAATATACATGTGTATTTAGAGAATATTATTATAAAGGTAAATATACGCCAACATTGTCACATCTTGAAAGTGTCTTGAACATTATGACTCCAAGGTCACCTTTCGATAGAGTTTTAGACAAAATGTGTCTTGACGATCATATACTAAATTAATCGAATAACTTTATCAGTGTTGAATGGTAAAACTCCCTATGATATTTTGTATGGGCAGGTGCCATGGTATGAACATTTGATAGTGCTCGAGTCATTGTGATATGTGCATAAATATGAATGACCATGAGACAAGTTTGAGCGTAGAAGTTGTCGATGTATGTTTGTAGGATATCCCTATTGAAATAAGGGGTGGAAGTTGCTTGACATAAAAAATAAGGAATACTCTGTCTCGAGTGATGTAGTTTTCTACAAGACCAAGTTTCCATTCACCCCGTCTAAAGACAAAGAATCTCTAGGATGTGAGGATTTGGTAACAAAAGGGGTACTAATATCGAGTATGGTGAAATAGGACCTCGATTCAAGCCCTCAGTCTCAAAAACTTCAGCATGGATGGATAGATGCCATACGGCCGTTAGCTATTAAGTATTTCGTATATAGCAGGACTGTGACCCTCCTCTCAACCCAATCCCTTACTTGACCCTCAAAACTCACTATCGAGTTGTAACCGAAGTAGATCAAGAGAAGGGACGATGCCCAGACGACAGATTTGACCCAATGTCAAACTGGCCAAAGGCTCAGAATAAAACGAGTCAGGGATCCAGAATGACTTCATTGACTGATCACCGAGCAAGAAAGACACTTTACGCAACATTTCAGGTCGGAAAACTCTATAAGCGTGTCATCAAGTTAGGTTAGGCCAACCTCGGAACTAGATGTGGTCACCTTTCTGATCTAACACCAGAGGCGATGGCCAGGGATCACCCACTCAATAGGACAGAAAATAAAGAAGGAATCTTCCTAGTAAGAACCGTCACGGTTTCTAGAAGCATCTTTAGCCCTTAAGCTTCAAGCTAGAAAGCCAAAATTTAGTCAACAAGTACGGATTTATAGACTAGCATCTTAGAATAAGAAAGGATGACTAAGCTCTGAATTAGAGTGGATTCTAGCTTTTACAGGAGTATCTCTTAGAACGAGGGATAACTCTCAGGAGTGGAAAGATCAGGAAGTTTCCCTGGTGAAACTCGAAGCCTTCGCTCCTATGTCAATGGTTGGGATAGCTGGCTTACCTTCTTAGTTAGGACATTCAGACCTCTTTTTTTTATTGATTCAATACAATAGGGGAAAAGATCGGAGTTTTCCCTTATCTGAATGGGTCTTGCAAGAAAATAGGATCCTCTACTCGGTAGTAGTAGGAACAAGATGTAACTGATTCATCCGTGCCAACAAGAAGGGGGGCTTCACCTGATCACTCTGAATCCGCTGATCAGGAAGAGAGAAAGGAAGAGGTTTTTTCTTTAGATAAAGCGGAAGCTCATTCCTGGCCTCTTTGACAGTAGCTAATCTGAATTCATAACCCGCCATCTTTGGGCAGG
This sequence comes from Jaltomata sinuosa, assembly GCA_003996215.1. Lineage (NCBI taxonomy): Eukaryota > Viridiplantae > Streptophyta > Magnoliopsida > Solanales > Solanaceae > Jaltomata > Jaltomata sinuosa. The sequence continues at coordinate 87,065 of QJPP01002241.1, read as the reverse complement.
AGTCGTCAGATCTTGCCCAGGCAAAGGAGCGATCGACACTCACTCGCAATTTTTAAGAAGTGGTAAGCGCAAGGACAAGTTGATTCAGAAAGGGGAAGAGGAGTAGCCTATCCTGGTTCTTGTTTGTTTTCCTTAGCGGTATAGTACGGCACATGGGAAATCACAATCAGAGAGAAGTAACGATACGATAGATCCGCATGAAATCGCGGAGTACATGAATTCTCTATCTCTTTCCTTAGCTGAGAGAGAGGGAGCGCACTCTCGACATGCAGGCATATCTCGTTGAATCATTCTTTTTCTCCACATCGCGTATAAGGGGAATCGAACCCCCTCTGCTACTGGCGGGCAGATGTATAATGTACTACTTCGATCCAGCAGCCTAAGAAGGCGCGCTTTTCATGCAGAATCAGTCTTCTCTGGTGCCAGCTCTTTTTAATGAATAGATTCGATCGCAACTTCGAATATGGAATTCTTCTAGAGGAATTGAGTCGTTCATTTCGGTCTAACTTCGTTACTGTACCCCGGTCTCACTCCGACAATGTACTATCCTAGACCTCTGTCTATCCCGACATTGATAGAAATTCATAGTTAGGTTAACTATTTCCTTAGTCTGACTTCCATGGAAGTCAAATTGATTTAATTCCTAGGTAGAATTGGGAGTTGAAAGCCAATAGTATTGAAGTCAGATTCTTTCTCTTTAAAGTTACGATTGTTCGAAGTTAAATTTGATCCGGGTAAGAAGACCTAAAGGCCTTCATCTCCAAAGCACGATAGAAATATCTTTAATCGTCAGGCAGGTGGGGTCTACATCCATCCCTGAATGTCGTCGGGTACTGTTAACTTCCTCACCATTCTTGTAACTGTCACCTGTAATCCGCGCAGGTGTGTCCGCACCCCCCTGAGTGGACGAGAAAGAAAGCTGAAATTTACCTCCGATCCTATGGTGGTTCATAAGTTAGCTAGCCTACTAAGGCCGGCCAACTCATCCCCAATACTAGAAAGATAAACCTATGACTATGCACCTAAGAAGAGAGGACTCCTCTCATTACAATAATTCTAGGAAAGCATAAATAAGGGAGACTCTCCCCTTACAAAGTAACAAAAGAGCCTCCACCAACCAAACTCAAAAACGCATTCCTTCCTCCATTCAGCCCATTGGGCAGTCTTTACCCTTCCTAATCGAAGAGCCATATGAGACAAACAACCAACTGTTTGGCCTTTCCTTCTCTGCACCCGCTCAGGCTTCGCTGACCTATTGCGTGGTAAGAAGAAGAAAGTACGAAAGAATAGTAAACGGAGCACACCGCAGAAAGATTCTAAATATGAGAAGTCCCTCTTGGATTGCACTTTATGGCCTTAAACAAGCACCCAACCTATACAAAGGGCTATAGCTGTCCACTATAGGAGTTTCAATCTCAAAGAAAGGTATAGGTTAAATTTTCACTCGCTGAGTCTTTTTGCATCCATGGCTGAATGGTTAAAGCGCCCAACTCATAATTGGCGAATTCGTAGGTTCAAGTCCTACTGGATGCACGCCAATGGGTCTGCGAGATGTCTAGTAGTCTCTGACTTGGTCTTCGAATCCTAACTCTCATCCCCTTCCCGGCTTGCCTCGCTCTCAGGTTGGCCTTTCTACTTGACTAAGTAGTATTCCAATCGTGCAGTGGGTGTATGGGCTAGCCCATGGTGCAGTCAGCTATGATATACTCAACTTCTTCTTTAGTAGGTTTATCTACAACATCTGGTGGTGCCCTCGTGGGCACGTTCCTCTCTGGGGCGATAAGTGAAAATTGGACAGTGGAAGTCCAGAAGGAGGATGGCCAGACAGAAGGATCTATTACAAAACTCTGGGTGAAAAGATCCAGGATAGAAGGAGTAGATGAGGTTGAGATGAAGGAAGCCTGAATAGAAGGATCATAGGAAAAAATACGTTGGACAAAGGGTGTTCAGATTGATTCAGAGACAAAACGAACAACACAAATATAGAACAAGTAGAATGAGGAGTAGATAAGTCATGGAAAATGTCAAAAGCAAGAATCAGTTCAGTTGCACGAGTATGTCACTGAAACAGTCCAAAACAATTCTATTTAGTTAGTCATCGATGCCACAAGATCCTTCAGTTGCACCTTATACTTAGCTCACTATGTGAATTGTGATAATTTTTTCCTGTGACCTAGAAATTTTCTTACAACTATCACTATAGGAAATGAGCTGGGAACTTTCTCGAAAGTTAGGAGTAAACAGTGGAAGAAATCAATGCCACAAGAGATACAAGTATTGTAAGATAATAGAATATGGAAAGAGACATTGTCTCTGGATAAGTGTCAGTTGTAGGTGGGTTTACAAAATTAAGTACAACTAAGATGGTACTATCAATTGATATAAGTCTCGATTGGTTATTTTTAACAACCATCAGGTGGAAGGTATTGATTATGATGAGACCTTGGCTCCGGTCGCCAAGATAGTAATCATTCGAATAGTTTTGGCTGTTGTGGCAGCACTGAACTAGAATTTCATCAAATGGATGTTTATTATACCTTCTTGTACGGAGATCTCAAATAATAAGTACATATGAAATTACCTTTGAGATTCCAGATTTCTAGTCCAAGGAAGGTGTGTGGGCTCTAAAAATCCTTATATAGAATGAAACAAACACCACGTTATTGGTTTGTCATATTGTTGACAACCCTGAAGAAGTATGGATTTAAATAGAAGTTGTCACGATCCAATTACCGGGCTATGTGGGCACCTACTCTAAGTACCTAGATAGAAGAATCCTTACCACCCAATCCAACAGGAAAATATGGAAAATGACCAAACCATAAAGAAAACCTCCTTTTTGATAGATGAAAACATTTACAAACCTTTATTTCAGGAAAACCCTTTGATAAAATTGAATACGTTAAAACCGCCTTTACAACTTGAAACAACTCTTTCTAGGATCTAGTTTAAGCAGGTACAAGAGCTACTACAGGAGAAGTACAAGTAAATAAAAGAAGACACAGCTTCCACCATGATATCGAATAGTAGAAGCTGCTAGAGATCACCACTGCCATGTACCTATGAAACATCACTGACCCTGCAACTAGACTATACCCAAAAAAGTATAGCAAAAGTAGTATCAGTACAAACACACGTACTGGTAGGCATCATCGGTTGACCCGAATTCACTCTGTACCATCATATAAGGAAACAAGAGAAAATATGTAAATAGTTACAATACTACAGTCCTCCAACACCCACCTTTATCAAAACCCAATATCAACCTGACCACGAGCTTATACATCATGACATTTACACCTATGAACTTACTCTTTTCGTCCCCAGTCTTTGTATCCCATTTCTGCTGCCAACTCCACCACTCGGAGACTCTACGCCTTAACACCTAAGACTTCCCAAGTCACACTTAACCCTTGGACTGACTACTATGTCCAGATTCGAACTACCATTCCGGACTCAAGTCAACCCATATGACTCAACAACCAGAAGTAAACTCAGCTAATTGTCAACTAGACCACATACATACATAAATACCCCTTACAAGGCCCGAACAGCCTAGGGACCTCTGGGACAATACCCAACAGACAACAACAGCCCGTAATACAACTAGACTCTAAGTCTTTCCTCTAGCTTACTAATCATATGTAACCAGTCTGATATCCATGGCATAAAACACCATGACAATAACATAAATTCCTTTCAAATAACCCAGACCAACTACGGATCCCTAAGACAACACCTAAGTATTCAACATGCAGTCCTGATCTATACTAGGACCAACCCCACAATTATGTACAACTACTAGACCTCTCAAGGGCTATCATACAACAACATATATCAAAAATACAACCCAACCCACTCATGGAACGATCATCAAAATACAATCAATGCAAGAAAAATTAAACTTGTACTAGGCGTGGTACCCGACCAACCGATAAGTATCCCATACCAGGCGTGGTACCCGAGCCAACCAATATGTAAATTATACCAGGCATGTTACCCAAGTCAATTTAATATCACACATAATCCAACAAGTCAATAAATAATGAACAACATCACACTTGTAATCCAATAAGCAACCAAACTCAGTTCATTGTACATAATTGACACATGATAGCTAGACAATCATAATCCCATTTCTTAAGCATGCAAACTCATATAATACTGAGTGATAGTACATAAACATATATTGCATATTGGGAAAAATAGTAACCATCACCTACCCATAACCTGGATCCGCGACCCTAATATTGACTTTTTGTCCGGAGACTATGTAATGATCCTTCTGGTTATTTTTGCATTTACGTATTCTTTGTAATGTTAGAGATTTCCTGTAGCAGCTCCAAGTCATTTATGACTTACTGGGACCGGTGGTTTGGTGCTCTAGTCATTTGTTTAGTTGTTTTGGCCGTTTGCCTATTTTAGAGCCTAAACGTAGAATATCATTGACTTTAGTTAACATTCTTGGTAAACATGCTCGGCATCAAATTCTGACAGTTTTGTTAGCTTCGAACCGTAGATTTTGGTCTAGATGGACCCTTGGTCGGGTTCTGGGAGCTTTTGGTTATGTTTTGTCTTGATTTTTGTCTTTTAGCCTAGTTGAACTTAAAAGTTTGACTTTGGCCAATATTCAGAGAATACAGTCTCGGATGGAAATTATGATAGCATTGTTAGCTCCAGAATATCAACTCTGGGCTAGAGGGACCTTTGGTTCGGGTCTCAAGACAACCTTCAGCTCAGAATGAGTGACAAGTAATTGAGTTATGGAAAGGAGGCTTTTAATCATCTAAATTACAGATGTAGGGCCATCACATCCATAAATAAAATCTACATGGATATAATTCCAAAAGCTTGAGGCGTATCGTCACCCGAATTTGAAAATAAGGAATATTGCTTCCAATCGTGAATTCAGAAAATACCCTGGATGCGAAACTAAGACCCCAGTTATAGGAAATACCCACATGCCTTCTGATAGGGGTGTGGTTTGATTAAAGCAGAAGTCGATTCTCAACTCGCGTCTAGAAAGTCTGACATTCCTTTCTAGACTGTGTCCCAGTTAGCTGCTAAGAAAAAGTTCCACATTGTGATGCGTCCTTTTTGGTGTAGTCCGCACCTGTGGTTTTGTTTTGAGAATTTCATCCTTCTCAGATGCTCTCGACAACATCTCAAAACAAAATGGTTAGTGGTAAAATAATTCCATTTGGAGAGATAGTTTCTTTGCCATACCTCATCCTTGAATTACGTTCGAATCCCGTGTGGTGACGTCTTTTTGACGTATTTCATACCTGTTGGTCTGGTTTGAGATTTTCATCCTATCAAATGTTCTCTGTAATATTTTGAAACAAAAATAGTTAGAAGTAAAGTAGCTCAATTAGGAGAGATAGCTTTGTACCTTATTTTTTTGCGTCTGTTGTTTCTTGAGGAAGATGTTGTCTTTTCCTGACTCTTCCTTAGGAAATAGCAACTTCCACGATAATTAAACATGATAGACTTCTTAGCTATCAGATAGGATTGCCTGGTGCGCATTCCCATTGTTGTGACTTAAACACTTTGTGCATTCCCATTACTGTGACTTAGAAGTATTAAATTTGCGCATTCCCATTGTTGCAACTTAAACACTTTACGCGTTTCTTTTATTGCGACTTAAAAGTGTTAGGTTTCCGCATTCCCGTTGCTGTGACTTAAACACTTTGCGTATTCCTAATGTTACGGCTTAAAAGTGTTAGATAATCCAACATGGCGGTTGAATATGGTGATCTTTGAATATGATGACTTTTGTAGTCGTTGCGATGGTGACAGTCCTCTTGATCATTTGTGGCATTATCTTGAATGTGATAGCCTTCTTGACTATTGGTAGTGGTCTTTTGCATATGTCTTTGGGAGAATCTTGTGCATCATCTGTATCGATATGACTAATAGATATTCCCTGCATTGTCAGGCTTTGGGTAATCCAACACACCATACGACTTTGGACAGAGGCGGCTTACAGATGCCCTTGATTTGTCAACTTCGAGTAATCTTGCACATCATCCGACTTTGGATAGAGACGGCTTACAGATGTCCTTCGAATTGCCAGTTTTTGGGTAATCCTGCACTTTTATCTGATCTTGGATGTAATGCGACTTACATATTTCTCTTGAATTGGTAGCCTTTGGGTAGTCCTGCAAAATATCAACATGGATATGTCGCGGCTTATAGATAACCCTTGGACTATCAATTTTTTTGATAGACTTGCACTTTATCCAATTTTGGATATTATTGCAACTTGCGCATTACCCTTTAACTATCAATCTTTGGGTGATCCTGCACACTATCTGATTTTAGATATCGCTGCGTCTTACAGATTACTCTTAGTTTGTCAAGTTTTTGGGCAATCTTGCACACTATCCAATTTCAGACATCGTTGTGGCTTACAAACGACCTTTGACCTTCCAATTTAGGGAGATCTGGTTCATCGTCCGATTTTGATGGCGTCTTATAGACATCCTTCGAACTATATGCATTCGACCTCGGCGGCAAGCGATATTTGATTATCGAGGGTGACAAGGTCTTTGCCACATGATCAAATATAGCTGTATCTTTTGACGATTAATGCTTTCAAATGTATAAACAGCCTTCGGAGAGAGACTTCATTGTCTCAAATAAATAAGGGTGCATAAATATCCTCGACGTCAGACTCCGTTGTCTTATGCGATATTGGATATGAATACACTGGATGCCAGACTTGGCATTATAATAATAATATCCTCAATGTTAGACTCCTCCGTCGTACGCGATATCGGATATAGATATACTGAATGCCAGACTTGGCATAGTCAAGTAATAATAATATCCTCAACGTTAGACTCCTCTGTCTCACGCGATATTGGATATGAATATGCCATGCTTGACATAATAATAACAATAATATCCTCAACGTTAGACTCTTCCATCTCACGCGATATTGGATATAAATATGGTGAATGCCAGACTTGGCATAGTAATAAGGATGCATGAATATTTGTGGCATAAATATGCAAAAATGAAAATATCCTCAACGTTAAACTCCTCCGTCTTATGCGATCTTGGATATAAGTATGCTCTTGGGTCGATCCCGCGCAGCCAGTGTGACTTAAGGATGCCTCTGAATGTCATCCTCTTTGAAACCGGCTGGTAGAGGGACATAATACTCGCAGCGAATGTATCTGCAGTATTAATGATGATGATGGTCCTCTTGACATGGTCCTCTGGACATGCAAATATGATATAGCCCTCTTGGCATGGTCCTCTCGACATGCAAATATGATATGGCCCTCTTGGCATGGTCCTCTCGAAAGGCAAATATCATATGGCCCTCTTGGCATGGTCCTCTCAACATGCAAATATGATATGGCCCTCTTGGCATGATCCTCTTAACATGCAAATATGATATGGCCCTCTTGGCATGCAAATATGATAATGACGTAGATGATCATGCAATGGCATACGTAGCAGTTGCAGAAAAAACATCACTTTTGGTTTTTGTGTTGTCCTGTTGACTCCTTTGTGTGTACTTGTGCTCAAGGCAAACAATTAGTATATACAACGTCGCTTTTGCTAGTGACCACAGTCAAACTTGAAAAACTTTAAAGACAGCGTCTATAAAGCTAATCAAAACAACTTTTATTTCGAATGTGAATGAAATGGTTGTGCCCATTTCTGGGGACAGCCATAAATACTGTTTTTGAACATCGTCTGTTCGTGGTAATTTTTGACTTGCTGGGGATTGGCGGAGAATGTCACTGATCTCTCATTTGGTGTCCTATTTTGAAGCTGACCAAGATGTCCTGATCCATTTGGGGACTTGAGGATGCTACCGATCTCTCTCTATTTAGTAGCTCTTGTGAACTACGAGAAGACTTTCCTGTTCCAGGGACTTTTGCCTCTTTGGCTCCTTCCCGCCGTTTCGACTTTTATCATCAAATTTGGGGCATCTGGTCTTGCTGTGTTTCTTTGAACGCATTGGATAATGAGGGTCTTTCACTGATTTCTAACATACTTTTTAGGACAACCTGCATCCACAGAAAAATTGTTAGTTTTTTTGGTGAAACTGATCCGTGTTGACCTCCTTCGATCTTATGCTCCTTACTTTGTCTTTTCTAGGTGCTTTCCATTCTCGGGTACTCATCGTCCTCGACTCCCCAGGTCATGGTAGATATAAGACAAAGATTAAAATTAAAGGAGTAAAACTAATCTTTTTGTAAAATGTTTTCCAAACAAGTTTTTTGGAAAACAAAGCTTTTGAAAAAGGATAGTTTAGAAAAGTATCTGCCCATCATGTCATGTGCTATCTCAACGAATGTACTCTACTAGAGACCTTGACATCTTAACATGTTGTTGGCGGACTCTGGAGATCCTTTGTCGTCCTAGCTGGGAGTTTAAAATATTTTTCAAGAAATCTATCTCAGCTGGGGATTAATCCACCTCGGACTGGGGATTTTTGAAGTAGACTCTGATCTCTCGGTGTTGGGGAATTCTTTGAAGTTTAATTCTGAACTCTTAAATGAAGCTTGGTGGAAATTTTGAGGTTTTCCTCAAAATTTCTGCCCCAGTTAAGGTTTGTGATGAATCTTATTCCATTGGCAAGGGACTTGAGACTCTTTATCGAGATTCATTTTGGTTGCTCCTTGGCACATTCTGTATTCCAATTTCTTAGAGGACAATCTTCGCCTTCTGAATTTTCGAGATTCCTTTCTCGAAAATTCTGTCCCAGTTTCCATTTCCTGGGTGATATGAATGAGCCATTATGGTGCCTACGTATCCCGTTGAGGCAGAATTCAGGTCAAACATAGTTCCAACACTTGTAGTAGGAGAATATTGGAAATAAATAAAGGGGTGACCGAAGCCGATAGAGGCTGCCTACGTATCTCATTCTTAAGAATTCAGGTCGAACGAAATTCAGAATAGGAAGGGGAAAGATAGATTTTCTAAGGGGATGACCGAAGCCGACACAGGACACTTACGTATCTCATTTTGAGAATTCAGGTCAAACATAGTTCGTACAAAGAGAGAAGGGACATTTAAGCTATTACAAAGCATAGAAACGATTACAATTAGGAAGTGCGATTACAGGGAAAGAGGATTAAAGAACTACTATCCTCAGGCATAGTATCTCTTCACATCATCAAAATTGATCGGTTTAGTCCACACTTGACCATCCATATCGAACAGAATCAAAGCTCCTCCGCATAACACCTTTGGACAATATACGGGACTTGCCAATTAGGTGTAAATTCTTCTTTGCCTCGTGGGAGAGAGGGATTAACTGTCCATTCCTTGAATTGAATTCTGGATTGGCCAGTAAATTTTGGGAGATGATTTTTGTGATCATCCTTGTCCTATTATTGTAGGATCAGTCAAAGAGGTCGATGTACGGCTTGAGCAGGCGGATAAGCTCTTTCTTTTGTGCTTTTGACAAATGAACACCGACGTTGATTTCTTCCACTTGACCATTGTCTCCCAGATTTACCACCTCAAACTCTTTTAGGTGGGGCCTTTTCTGGTCTTCCAAATTCTTAGACCTCCTGGTTGTTCGTTCAAGGACCATGACATCTTCAACATACTCCTTGAATCATCATCGTCTAGCTTGACTTGTTCGTTAAGCTTTTGACATGACATGACAGTGGCAGGTTTTAACTTATTATTACTGAAACCAAAAAAAATGGGTTAGATAATAACAAGTAAACACAATCAATTTTGAACGGCAAATGTTTTTGAAATAGGGAGTCTTTCATTGAAATTCGAAAATATTTACAGACTATGGCTACAACCCACATGAATGTAGGTTTATGCCTTTTGGCAAGCATTAAATAACATGAGGAATATTAACACTAAAAGGGTGGGTCGCGGAGCTTCATCCAGACCATCACCATTTTTTTATAAAATAGAGTCTTTATCTACCCAGCTGAGCGGAGGGTCACGAAGGGAGTTGCGACCCAATTTTGTAGCTTTTTGCCAGGTTTGGCATCCCTAATTGTGGCTGCCTCAGGGATTTCATTTGTTATAGCATCACATTTCTCGAACAGATCTCCTATTCCATCCTTTAAACCGTTGCTTTGGGGACCAATACGAATCGGGAATGACTGATATAAGTGAGGGAGTGGCTTAGGCAGTGCTGACTACTTTTTCTCTTCGACGCTTGCTTTGTCCTTTCAGGACACATACCCTAGTCCATGCCTGGTCAACTATCTAGGGATGCTTAACGGCTCTATCGTACCATCGGAATTCTTTCCAGGCCCAAAGCATGGCTCATACCCACTCCTTAGCATCATGGTTGCAAGCATTTTATACATTAGCGGCATGGGAATTTGAGGAGCAAGGTCCTCTCCAGTGGTATTGACGATATCTACGGTGTATAAATTGCTTCCTCTCGAGACTTCTTCAATCACAGGGACACAACCATTGGGACGGCTCAAGTGACTTCCTTCACTGTGAACCACCACTTCATGTTCTTCCCAAATGAACTTTACTATCTGATGCAAAGTTGACAGTATGGCTCAAGCTCCATGGATCCATGGTCTTCTCAGAAGCAAATTATAATTGGTGGTAATATCCATGACTTGAAATTCTGTACGGAACTAGCGAGTTCCATTTGGATGTATAAGCTAACCTCTCCGATAGTGTCCTTTTGACCTCCGTCAAAAGCACTTATGTTGACTCTGCTCTGGCAAATCTTTACCAAATCATACTCCAACTGAGTCAGTGTGGACAATGGACAGATGTTCAGTCTCGATCCATCATCAATAAATACTCTATTCACAATCTTCTCTTGACTCTTGATATTGATATGCAAGGCTTTGTTGTTCATTAACCCTTCAAAGGGTAGTTCAACAATACTTAAAGTAGCTATAGCTCTTTCTGGCATTTCCTGCTTTTTAGGGCTAACCGGTACTATTGACTTGCTCACAACCCATTCTTCATCGACCTCTATCATGTTAACAGTGGCTCCTCCATGATTCGGGAGTGGATTGTTATTAATATTGGCCGGTGCTATTTGTAGTGTGATCACTCTTTGATTAATCAAATCCTGAATTTTATGCCTCAGGTTAATGCAATCTTCGGTATCATGTCTGATTCCTCCGGAATGATAAGCGCAATGTCGGTCAGCCCTGAAGAAATGAGAGTCAGGATTTGCAGGTTTGGGTGGAATGGGCTAGATAAATCGAGCAGCCTTCAATCTCTCATATAACTGAGTTCTGGTTTCAACTAATTGGGTGAAAGTCCGAGGAGCTTTCTTTTCCAAATTTGAAGGAGGGAGATTTGTATTGGCGGTAGGAGGAACCAGACAATTATTCTGGTTCTCGGGAGCCTTTTGATACACTTGAAAGTTTTTGGGATGAGCTTGGTAAATAGGCTGCATATTTGGTTGTGGAGCTTGGTATATAGGTTGAGTATAGTAAATCAGATGAGGATTTTGTGGAGCTGGGGGAGGGGTCGTTGGAACAAGTGACTTTTTATAGTTGGCGCCAAAGGGTTTCTATGATTTCGGGCTAGGACTGGAAGATATCAAAGACACCTTTTCCCTCTTCTTTTTGGGAAGTCACGCCAATCCTGAGGAAGCAGAGGCCTTGGCGATCTTTCCGCTTTGAAGACCTTCTTCTATAATTTCACCAATCTTGACTAGGTCGGCAAACTTGGATTTAACCGCTGATATTATCTTGTCATAAAATTTTGACTCTTGAGTGCGTATAAACACCGTGCTTATCTCTTCTTCTGTCATGGGAGGAAAAACTCTAGCCGCCTCCTTTCTCCATCGGTAGGCATAGTCTCTGAAGTCTTCGTTTGATTTTTGTCTGATGCGTCCTAGAGAATACCGATCTGGGATGACTTCCACATTATATGAAAACCTCTGAGTGAAGTCTCAGGCTAGATCACTCCACCTAGACCATTTCCTCAGTTCTTGAGATGTGAACCATCCTAAAGCCTCTCCTCTCAGGCTTCGACTGAAAAGCGTCATTAACAGGGCGTCATTCTTCCGAGCATCGACCATTTGGTTGCAGTAGCTTCTTAAATAAGCCTCAGGATTCCCAACACCGTTAAAGGTCTCGAACTTGGGAATCTTGAATCCTTCCAGTAGGTCCATTTCTAGATAGATACAGAGATCATCATAATCATAGCCTTTCTCGTAAGGCGAACCTCAGAATTCTCTAATCCTAGCTATCTCCTTCTTTATCTGTGCCATGTCATGGTTGTGTTTCTTCTATATAGACCTCAGTTCTCTCTCCTTCTCCTTGTAGTGGTCCAGCTCAGGCTTTTTTGGAGAACGGGGTATGGTTCTACCATAGCATGGAAAATGGTTGGTGGTATATTTTGAATAGGTAGACGTTGGACGTGTGGCATGGAATTTGGATATGTGGGGGTGTAATTATGCGGATTAGTTACATTGGTGTGGTTATTTTGAGAGTTGTAGGTATTTGGTGGCGTATTTTGATAGTTTGGAGGGAGGTTTTATGGAAGGTAGGCACTCAGGTTGTTACTCTGGTTAGTGTGTTGGACGGGAGGAGTATGAGTTTAGTACAGGGACCTGATGTGGGAAGGGTTATTGGATAGAGATTCGTTGGGGGGTCTGGGGATGGAAGAGAAAGGGATATCTCATGTCTGGTTTTTAGTCAATGGAGAGTTGAGTGTAGGAATCTGGAGTGGGGGTTGAGAGATGCCCAGAGCTGGAGTGTTGGCAGCAATAGCCAAGCTAGCCAAGTCTTTGGCTTTTTGTACTTCTTCTTGCATTTTCTCTAGCTTCCTCGCCAGTTCGACAATCATTTCACTTTGTTCAGCGATAACATTATCCCTTATAGCCAAGGCGTTCTCTTCTTTGCTGTCAATCATTTTTCCCTTAGAGAAGTGAGGGTTAGAGTAGGAATTTATGTGTGCCTTTGAGCGGGTGAAGTAGGGATGTTTGGCCAGTTTTTTCAACACAGATCAGTTTCTATTACCTGTTGAAGTAAAACAACTCAAAGGCCGATATGTTAGATCATGTTGGTGATAAACAATACAAGATATCTGACAGAAGATAAACACAGAAAGTTGCTTTTCATCAAGGCAAATTGATCCACGGGGTTATCGACTCGAAGGTTCGAAGGACAGGAATTTGTCTATCGATTTTGGGTAGGTATATTTCATCAGGAGATTCGACTTGTCGAGTCTTCATCTTTTGATACTTGTCTTGTAGCACTTGATGTGCCTTCTGAACTTTTTGACATCTTTGTGAAAGTGGGGAAATGAAAATTTCTTAGGGATAGGGGACGGGCCCTGTAGTTCAGATAGGGTAAGTTTGTTTTCTGAACAAGACTTAAAAGGGGTTTTAAGAAGTCTTTGCATTTTTCCTGGGTAAATTTGAAGAACTCCGAGAGTGATTTTGGTCTGACTTTGCACGGTGGGCTTTTATCCTGCCTACGGGTTCTAAAATTTTCAAATAGGAGTGGATCAATTCACCTTTGATTTGAGCAACACACATAAGCACGTAAGATAGTTATATCACATAACAGTTCATAGCGCGTCCTATACGAATATGTGACCTTTTTATGCCAAAGGTAGGTCTAGCGAATTGAAGGATGTGTACGTCGTTTGTAAGACGTTCCATTGCCGAAAAATATATTTATACAAATTGAATAAATTTAATTGGGATACAAAATAAAGGAAAGGGGTGTACGATGAATATCAGTCCCACGCAAGGGTACAATCTTAGACTAACATCGTAGAAGGTCCTTCATTCTCAAACTTCTTGTACTGCTTGGAACTCCGAACGCCTTTCAAATGGAAAACTTCTTGTACTATTTAAAAATTCTCGATCTCCGGGGAAAATAGTTCGTACAATCCGACATCACATCCTTCAATTAAACACATCAGGGATGATTGTCTGTAATTGACTCGTGGCCTATAGACGCAAGGTGGTCTTTTTTAATTGGACCAATACCCCTAAGGTACTGGGTCGTCCTAGGCCAATGCCTAAAATTGGGTTTGGGTTTTGCTCTATCCTAGGTGTCTAGAGTGGGTTTATTTTGAAATAGACCGGGTCCCAAGTGGACAACTTGTGTTGAAAATATGATAGCCATTGGATGCATGACGTACCCGTAAACTATCCTATTTTCGAGAAAGTATTTTTATAGTAAGAGGCCACGGGATCGTGAACCTCCCTAAAATATAAATAAAATCGCATGCCATGTGGCAGAATATGCTATGACATGCAATGAAAATATATTTTGCGATTAATAAACACATAAGCAAAATATTAATCAAAATTTACTAATTATTACAACATTTCGAATAGTTAGTCACATAAAGTTAGTCAAAAATAGTTCAGATTTTTGATTAGAACCTAAATAGATCCCCAGCGGGGTCGCCATTTCTGTTTTATCTCTTTTCGATTTTTTTTAAAAGGATAGTTTTCGACACTTAGAAATTATTTTAAAACTTAAAAGAAATTCCAAAATATTTCTAAATAGAACAGAGTCGCCACTTATTTTTTATAAAGAAACTAAGAAAACTTAAAAGAATTTCAAATACTTAAAAATAGAAATAAATCTTTAAAATTAGAGAAAATGGGTAAGGGTTCAAGTAACGTCTTAAGAAGGGTTTTAAGGCACTTAAGAACGTCCGTTTAGAAAATGGTTGACCAAAGAACAATTTTGACTAACTTAGAAATGATTAACTATTGCAAGAGTTTATTCATAGAAAAATATTTGAAGACAATTTAGGAAAAATGCTATCACTTAATTCAAGACAATAGATAGATTATTTCAATTAAAGAAAATTCAAATTTGTAAAGACTGGGTCTGTCGTTACGGGTAGTCCAATTGTGCTAAGTTTTAGAGTTAGAAAACTCCGGGTTTGGGAGTTTGAAATTCTGGGCTAGGCTAGCCTCGCCCGGCTTTGGAGAGAGGTAGAGTATAGGGAAATTTGGGTAAGTATTGGTCTTTGTGTCTTGTGTTGATCTAGTTTTCCACGTAGCCAACACATAAAAGAGTCTGGGGGACTTTTTGGAATCGAATTTGGGTAAGTAGAACTCCCAGAATCGCGTTCGACGTGAAGGGGTTGTTTCGGGTCATCGGGGAAAGCAAATGTGTTGTAAAATGGCCAAAACTGGGAGATTTCCAAACATTCTATCCGTGACGGGTGCAACCGTGCGTGATAGCGGCCACCGCTATTGCGGTGGAAATTACTGCTATAGCAGCGGTCAAGAACGGTCAATGCTGCTTAAGACCGTCGTAGCGATAATCACCCGCTATAGCGGGACCGCTATAGCAGAGCGAGGACCTCTATAGCGGGACAATGGGATTTTAATGCAGAACAACTCCCAAAACATTCAGTTTTTCACAATTTTATTTTGGGAGAAGGGCTAGGCGATTCCAGGCGTTTTTCTTCCTTTTTCCGTCGAAATTCTTCCCTAAGGTAACATTTGCGTTCCCCAATCGTTGTATTTCGTTTCTTATGAGGTAGACTTGCTAGGAGGGAATTTGGGGAAAGGTTTCCATAACCTAGGAATGGTGGAATTGGGGGAACGAAGGGAGTTCCAAGCATGTACGTTCTTAGGTGTTGATAAAAGTATGCTAAAATGATCATAGGTTGTCCAATTCCTTGTTTTTATCCGTAACAAGGGATAGAACTAGGAGAATTAATGATGGAATAGCCTGGGAAAAGGGTGGGATGATTATAGGTGGCCTGGGGTTTGGGGATTTGGTATAATCCGGGTAATGTGCAGTAATGTGCAGGCCTTGTGTGTTAATTGTATGTACTGTGTGTTGTTTTTAGACCAAGAACAAGAGAGGAATCAGGAACACGGGAAAGCTCGGGTCAAATAGAGCTTGGATCATTTGAGGTAGGTGATGGCTTACGAATTTCTGTGAATGTTGTATATTTTGTACTCATATCTAAGTGATTGTATGAATTACATTGCTTAGGAAAGTTGTATAGAATGTCTAAGTTTCCTGCCTTACAGTCTGTGATTTGAATGGTATTTTCTTGTTGGTTTACAAGTTGTTTGTTCATGCATTTGACTGTGGATTATTGACATTCGGTTGGCTTGGGTAACACGCATGGTACGGGTATAATAAATGGTTGGCACGGGTACCATGCCTGGTACGAGTATAACACTTGGTTGGCACGGGTACCATGCCTGGTACGAGTATAACACTTGGTTGGCATGGGTACCACGCCTGGTACGGGTTTACTTTTGTTGCATCATTGCATTGTTATTATGGTGTTGCATTGATTGATAATGGTTCCATGAGTGGACCGGATTGCTTATTAAAACGTGTTATTGGTTTCATGGTCCGAGAGGCCAGGGAAATTCTGGTTAACTGTTGTGTTGGTCTTGGTTTAGGCAGGGTTGTTCATTGACATTTGTGTTAGTCTTGGTTTAGGCCGGGTTGATTCAAGGTACAGGTGTGTAGTCTAGAAGGGGATCCCAGAGTGGGTCCAGGCTAGACAGAAAGGTGTAGTTAATGGTATACGATTGTGGCTTAGAGTTAGGTAGTGGATTCATGCGGGAGCAGGCTGAGTAGAGACTGGTAGTCTAAGTGTGTCTGTGGCTATTTATGAATGTTTTCCATACCTTATACTTGATATTGTTGTACTATTATACATTGTTTATTTGGAAACTGGCTGATGATCCTACCAGTACACAGTCGTGGTGTACTGATACTGCACTTGCTTGTCTTTTGGTGAGTACAGGAAATCTTCTGGCGGCTGAGACGCGACCTCACCTTTAGTGCCGACGGCTTCTGACTTGCAAGGGTGAGCTGCTTGATTCGAGCTACCTTGGGTTATCTTTAGAGTTTCAGTCCACTTGTTTCGGACTTAAAACTACTTTGTATTTTTTTTAAGGTTGCATCCCCGTATTCTATATATTGGTATTGATGTTTGGTACAACGACTTTCAGTTCCTAGGTGGGATTTTCCGCAGGTTAATGATTATGCTATAGTTTCTGCTTATTTTGATTGCTAGTTCACTTTTTGTTGCTGGTTTTAGGCTGTTAGTCTAGGCAAAGGGTTGAACTCTATTGGTTCGCTCATTCGGGGGTTGGGTGGGTGCCACTCACGATAGGTTGAGTCGTGACAAAGATGGTATCAGAGCCTAGGTTCGTTGATCTCATTGTACCAAATAGGTCTAGTAGAGTCTTGCGGAACGGTGCGGAGACGTTCGTACTTTTCTTTGAGAGGCTATGGGGCTTTAGAAAAAACTATCTCTTCCTTCTTTCCTTCGTGCTATAACTCGATTCCAATTGGTATCTGGTGATACAAATTGGTATCTAACCTCATTCACTCTTCTGTCCGCAGATGGTCACTACAAGGAATAATGGAGCAAGGCCAACGGTCCTAGCAGCGGGCCCGACAGTTTGTGGCATAGGTAGGGGAAGGGGCAGGGGACGAGCTGGAGCCGCACTCGCCAGGGGTAGAGCTTGAGCGGCTACTGCATGCGAGGTAACCCCTCCCCTACCTCAGGATCATGTGGCTGAGGACGTAGAATAAGTGGTTGTAGAGGATGGAGAGGCTCAAGAGGAGGTGGCACCGGTTGGGGGTGCAGGCCTTCCTACTATGAGACCCAAAGCTTTTAATCAAGCGTGGGATATTCTGAGTGGGTTGGTTGGTGATGGAGCCATACCGGCAGCTTATGCAAATCAGGACTTAGATACTCAGCCATCGGTTACTACAACACTAAGGATGGACGTAGCTTCGGGAGAAAATGATCTCCTCAGGCCAATGCTAGGCCTAGTGATGACAGGTAATGAGCATGAGATGCTGACTAAGTTCCTTAAGCTGAAACCTCCGATGTTTCAGGGTACAGACAAGGAGGATGCCTATGAGTTCATCCTGGATTTCCATGAGAGGTTGCACAAGTTGGGTATTGTACGTCAGCATGGGGTAGTGTTTCTCAATTTTCAACTGCAGGGTGATGCCAAGCAGTGATGGAGGTCTCATGTTGAGTGTCAGTCTTCTATTCTACCTCCACTGACTTGGGAGCAGTTCCACGCATTGTTTCTAGAGAAGTACGTTCAACGTACTTTGAGGGACCGGAAGAAAGATGAGTTTCTGAACTTGGAGCAGGGTAGCATGTCGGTCTCAACTTATGAGGCTAAGTTCCATGCGTTGTCTCATTTTGCTACACAGATGTTGGGTTCCGAGGAGGAACAGGTTTGGTTATTTGTCAAGGGTCTGAATAGTGATCTGCAGGTACTATCGGTGCATATGACTTCTTCAGGAAAGGGCTTCAATGATGTGGTGGATTATGTGAAGAAGATTGAGGGAGTTAGGCAAGTGGGGCAGGCTAAAGCTTTAGCCAAGAAGCCCGGAATAAGGGAAACTATGGTGGTTCATACTCCCGGGTCCAGCATCAGCAGGCTTATCTGGCCCGTCCTATTCAGTCAGCTCTGCCAGGTACTACAGGTGGTCATCAGGGAGCTCAGTCTTCAGCTCCTAGAGGCCAGAGAGCGTCCTATACATCAACTAGCAGACCTACTCTTGACCATGGTTTCTTCCATTGTGGTGAGTTGGGCCACTTTAAGAGGGAGTGTCCACATAGGCAGACAGGTAATCAGGGTCAGCAGCAGACTAGAGCAGTGGTTCCGGCAGGCAGAGGCGGTAATGCTAGGGGTCGTCCACAGGGTGGGTGAGATAATTTTCAGGGAGGCCGGGGAGACCGAGGGAACGGCAGCGCAGGTAGGGGTGCGGCGCAGTCGGCCTGGAAAGTCACCCGGATTGATGATCGTGCACATTGCTATACTTTTCTAGGGAGGACTGAGGCAGAAGCCTCAGATGCGGTGATCACAAGTACTATTCTTGTCTGTGATAAAATGGCTTCGGCATTATTTGACCCAGGTTCTACCTATTCTTATGTGTATGTGAGTTTTTCTTTGAAGATGGGTTTGACTTATGATATCCTTGATTTCCCCATCTATGTTTCTACCCTATTTGGAGAGTCTGTGGTTGTGACTCATGTATATCATGACTGTTCTTTTATTTTTGTGGGGTTACATACTTGGGTAGACTTGGTAATTCTGGATATGGCTGATTTTGATATTATCTTGGGTATGACCTGAATATCTCCTTATCATGTTGTGTTGAACTGTAACACCAAGACTGTGGCTCTAGAAATTCCGGGTAAGGATAGACTAGAGTGGGAAGGTGTGTACAGGCCTAAGCCAGTTAAGATAATATCATTTGTCCAGGCTAGGAAGCTAGTTGGGAGGGTCTAACCTTTTTGGCTCACCTCCGGGATGATAGTGTGGAGTCTCCTCCTATTGAGTCAGTTGTAGTGGTTTCTGAATTTTTAGAGGTATTTCCAGCGGACTTGCCTGGTATGCCTCCGGACAGGGACATAGATTGTTGTATTGATTTGGTGCCAGGCACTCGTCCCATTTCCATTCCTCCGTATCATATGGCTCCGGCAGAGTTAAGGGAACTTAAGACTCAGCTGCAAGAACTCCTAGATAAGGGATTTATACGTCCCAGTTCTTCGCCTTGGGGTGCTCCAGGTCTTATTTGTAAAGAAAAAGGATGGTAGTATGCGAATGTGCATAGATTATAGGCAGTTGAACAAGGTGACCATCCGGAATAAGTATCCTCTACCCCGTATAGATGATTTGTTTGACCAGCTTCAGGGTGCATCAGTGTTCTCAAAAATTGACTTGAGGTCGGGGTACCATCAGTTAAGGATTAGGTGGGAGGACATTCTGAAGACTGCTTTTCGGACTCGGTATGGGCATTACGAGTTTCTAGTAATGTCGTTTGGTTTGACAAATGCACCGGCATCATTCATGAGTTTGATGAATGGGGTGTTTAAGTCTTACTTGGATTCCTTCGTTATCATGTTCACCGATGATATTTTCATCTACTCTAAGAGTAGGGAGGAGCATGTTAATCATCTTCGTATTGTGCTGGATATCTTGAGGCACCAAAAGATTTATGCAAAATTCACTAAGTGCGAGTTTTGGTTAACTTTTGTGGCATTCTTGGGGCATGTAGTGTCAGAAAAAGGGGTGATGGTGGATCCCCAAAAAATTGAGGTAGTCAAGAGTTGGGTTCGGCCTAGCTCTGTGACCGAGGTGAGGAGTTTTGTTGGGCTCGCGGGGTACTACCGGAGGTTTGTTAAGAATTTTGATTCTATTGCTACTCACCTGGCCAGGCTAACACAGAAGGAGGTACCGTTCATGTGGTCCAACAATTGTGAGGAGAGCTTCCAAAATATCAAGACACTTTTGACCACAGCCCCTATTTTATCCTTGTCGGTTGAAGGTAAAGACTTTGTTGTTTACTGTGATGCTTTACATTCTGGTTTGGGTGCTGTGTTGATGCAGGATAAGAATATGATAGCCTATGCATCCAGGCAGTTGAAGGTGCATGAGAGGAATTACCCGACTCACGATTTAGAGTTGGCAGCGGTGGTTTTTGCATTGAAAATCTGGAGACACTACCTTTATGGTGTCAAGTGTGAGGTATTCACAGATCATCACAGTCTACAACACGTTTTCACTCAGAAGGATTTGAATCTGAGGCAGAGGAGGTGGATGGAGTTATTGAAGGATTATGATGTGCCAATTCAGTACCATCCGGTTAAGGCTAATGTGGTGGTAGACGCATTGAGCCAGAAAACTATTAGCATGAGTAGCTTGGCTTGTTTGGGGGCGTCCAAATGACCTTTGGCTAAGGAGATTCGGGTTTTGGAGGCCAAGTTCATACACTTGGGTATTTCAGATCAAGGTGGGTTGTTGGCCAGCATTGAGGTCAAGGCTACCTTTATAGAGGAAATAAAGGCAAAACAGTTTCAGGATCCGAAACTGGGTAAGTTGCGAGGTAAGGTAATATCCGGGGAGTCCACAGATGTCATGTTAGACTCTGGTGGAGTGTTACATTTTAGGGAGAGGATTTGTGTTCCTCGAGTGGATAATATGACACAGAAAATATTGGCAGAAGCTCATGGTTTGCGGTACTCAATTCATCCGAGTGTGACCAAAATGTACAGGAACTTGAGGCAATGTTACTGGTGGCCCAGGATGAAAAGGGACATAGTTGTTTTTGTGTGCAAATATCAGAACTGACAGCAGGTAATGTACGAACATCAAAGACCTGCAAGACTACTTTAGAGAATGCCAATTCCAGAGTGGAAGTGGGAAAGGATAGCCATGGATTTCGTGGTGGGTCTTCACAAGACTTTGGGGAAGTATGACTCAATTTGGGTCATTGTTGACAGGCTGACCAAGTCCTCTCATTTCATTCCGATCAGGTTAGATTACAATTCGCAGTAATTGGCTAAGATCTATGTGAAGGAGATTATGAGACTGCATGGGGTACCATTGTCCATCATTTCAGACAGGGGTATGCAGTTTACTTATAAGTTTTGGGGCAAGTTACATGAAGAGTTGGGTACACAACTCACCTTTAGCATAACCTTCCATCCTCGGACTGATGGTCAGTCGGAAAGGACGTTCCAGGTATTGGAGGACATGCTGAGAGCATGTGTGATAGACTTCGGGGGTCATTGGGACCAGTTTCTACCATTGTGCGAATTCTCATACAACAATAGCTACCACTCCAGTATTGACATGACACCATTCGAGGCCCTGTATGGGAGGAACTGCAGATCACTGGTTGGGTGGTTTGAGGAAGGAGATGTGAAGCCTCTGGGCGTAGACTTAGTGAAGGAAGCACAGGAAAAGGTAAGGTGCATACATACCAAGTTGTTGGCTACTCAAAGCAGGCAGAAGGAGTATGCAGATCGCAAGGTCCGAGACATGTACTTTCAGGTTGGTGAACAAGTATTGTTAAAAGTATCACCAATGAAAGAGGTTATGCGATTTTGTAAAAAGGGCAAGCTTAGCCCTCGGTTCATCGGTCCATTTGAAGTTCTTGAAATTGTGGGGCCAATGGCTTACAAGTTAGCACTGCCACCTAGTTTATCGGGCGTCCATCCAGTATTCCATGTATTCATGCTTAAGCAATACCATGGGGAGGGGGATTACATCATCAAGTGGGATGAGGTACTTTTTAATAAGGATCTTCATTATGAGGAGGAACCAGTTTTGATTCTTGCTCGAGATGTTCGGAGGTTGAGGACAAAGGTGATTGATATGGTGAAGGTTCAGTGGAAGCATCATCCGGTTGAGAAAGCCACTTGGGAAACCGAGAAGGATATGCGGGACAAGTACCCTCAACTGTTTGAGGATTCAGGTACTACACTTCCTTCCTTTTATTTCCGTAATTTTGGTTTTTATCGTTCGAGGATGAACGATGGGTAAATTGGTATCTGTTGTAATGACTGGGTCCGTCGTTATGGGTTGTCCAATCGGTCCAAGTTTTAGAGTTAGAAATTTCCGAGTTTGGGAGTTTGAAATTCTAGGCTAGGCTAGCCTCGACCAATTTTAGAGTGAGGTAGAGTCTAGGGAAATCTAGGTAAGGATTGGTGTTTGTGTCTTGTGTTGAGTTAGTTTTTCATGTAGCCAAGACATAAAGGAGTCCGGGGAACTTTTTGGAATCAAATTTGGGTAAGTAGAACTCCCAGAATTGCGTTCAACGTGAAGGGGTTGTTTTGGGTCGTCGGGGAAAGCAAGTGTGTTGTAAAATGGCCAAAACTGGGAGATTTTCGGACATTCTATCCATGACGGGCGCAACCGTGCGCGATAGCGGTGGAAATTACCGCTACAGCGACAGTCAATGGTGGTCAACGCCGCTTAAGACCGCCGTATGGGTAGTCACCCGCTATAGTGGGACCACAATAGTGGAAGGGGACCGCAATAGCGGAGCGAGGACCGCTATAGCGGGCCGATGGGATTTTAATGCAGAACAGCTCCCAAAAACTTTAGTTTTTCACAATTTCATTTTGGGAGAAGGGCTAGGCGATTCTAGGCGTTTTTCTTCCTTTTTTCGTCGAAATTCTTCCCTAAGGTAAGGTTTTCGTTCCCCAATCTTTGTATTACGTTTTCTATGCGGTAGAATTGCTAGGAGGGAATTTGGGGAAAGGTTGGCATAACCTAGGAATGGTGGGATTCAGGGAAGGAAGGGGGTTCCAAGCATGTACGTTCTTGGGTATTGATAAAAGTATGCTAAAATGATCATAGGTTGTCAAATTCCCTGTTTTTATCCGTAAAAATGATAGAACTAGGAGAATTAATAGTGGAAAAGCTCGGGAAAAGGGTGGGATGATCATGGGTGGCCTGGGGTTTGGGAATTTGGTATAATTCGGGTAATGTGCAGGCCTTGTGTGCTAATTGTATGTACTGTGTGTTGTTTTTAGACCAAGAATGAGAGAGGAATCCAAAACACGGGAAACCTCGGGTCGAAAAGAGCTTGGATAATTCGAGGTAGGTGATGGTTTACGAATTCCTGTGAATGTTGTATATTTTGTACTCATATCTAAGTGATTGTATGAATTACATTGGTTAGGAAAGTTGTATAGAATGTCTAAGTATCCTGCCTTACAGTCTGTGATTTGAACGGTATTTGCTTATTGGTTTACAAGTTGTTTGTTCATGCATTTGACTGTGGATTATTGACATTTGGTTGGCTCGGGTACCACGCGTGGTACGGGTATAACAAATGGTTGGCACGGGTACCACGTCAGGTATGGGTATAACACTTGGTTGGCATAGGTACCACGCTTGGTACGAGTTTATTTTTGTTGCATCATTGCATTGTTATTATGGTGTTGCATTGATTGATATTGGTTTCGTGAGTGGACTGGGTTGCTTATTAAAACGTGTTATTGGTTTGATGGTCCTTGAGAGGCCAGGGAAATTCTGGTTAACTGTTGTGCTGGTCTTGGTTTAGGTCGGGTTGTTCATTGACATTTGCGTTGGTCTTGGTTTAGGCCGGGTTGATTCAAGGTACAGGTGTGTAGTCTAGAAAGGGATCCCAGGGTGGGTCCAGGCTAGACGGAAAGGTATAGTTAATGGTATACAGTTGTGGCTTAGAGTTAGGTGGTGGATTCATGCGGGAGCAGGCTGAGTAAAGACTGGTAGTCTAAGTGTGTCTGTGGCTATTTATGCATGTTTCCCATACCTTATACTTGATATTGTTGTACTGTTATACATTGTTTATTTGGAAACTGGCTGATGATCCTACCAGTACATAGTGGTGGTGTACTGATACTGCACTCGCTTGTCTTTCGGTGAGTACAGAAAATCTTCCGGCGGCTGAGACGCGACGTCACCTTTAGTGCCGACGGCTTCGGACTTGCAAGGGTGAGTTGCTTGATTCGAGCTACCTTGGGTTATCTTTAGAGTTTCAATCCACTTGTTTCGTACTTAAAACTACTTCGTATTTTTCTTTTGGGGTGCATCCCCGTATTCTAGATATTGGTATTAATGTTTGGTACAATGACTTTCAGTTCCTAGGTGGGATTTTCTGCAGGTTAATGATTATGCTATATTTTTTGCTTATTTTGATTGCTATTTCACTTTCTATTGCTGGTTTTAGGCTGTTAGTCTAGGCAAAGGGTTGAACTCTATTGGTTCGCTCATCCGGGGGTTGGGTGGGTGCCACTCACGACGGGTTGGGTCGTGATAAAATTCGAGGAGATTTTATTTAAAAGCAATTATAGTTTCAAGCAAGAATTATTCAAATTAAAAGAAAAGTCTCTTTTGAACCAAGAAGAACTTATTTTATTAATAATTAGAGAAAAATAATTTTTTGAGGAGAAGAATTTGGGGAGGGGATGATTTACTCTACAAATAATAATTGTTAAGAAAATATTAACTTGAATAAACAAGAAAAAGTTAAGGAATTATTTCAACTAATTTCATGAAAAACTCGATGTTTTAACTGAACGAGTTTAAGAAAGTTCTTTTATATCAAGGAAAATCCATTTTTAATCGAAGAAAACTTTGTTAAGCCATGGATGAATAAATAACCATTTTATTTGAAAAATCCATTTTTTAGGCAAGTTAACACAAAATCTAACCTTTCTCATTGTAACCGAACTTAAATTAAGTGACAAGATTTTGGATAGAACAAATTGCAAGAGAAACTAAAACGAAGATAAAGCTAGAAACGACAACACTTTAAGGGATTTATTTAAATTAATTGAAAGAGTTAGTTAAAATTAATTACATACAAATAATTCAAACTAGATTAAATACAAATAAGATAAGAGGGAGTGAAGAGACTGGGCTTCCAGGTCCTTTTGTCAAATCAGTCCAGTCTTTGGGCTGGAAATTTAATGGACTTGGTCCATTTTCTATCTTGTATACCAGCTGTATACATCTTGTATATCAGCTGTATACTTTCACATTTTAGCTCCCAAAACCTGTATATCAGCTTCCTTTCGCTTCTCTTTTCTTGAACCTGGACATTTGCTCCTTGATGTGTATATCACTGTATATCAGTGTATACCAGCATGTATCTTCATGTATTAATCCATCTTGGACTTAACACAGGTCTTGACTCAAGAGATTGGGCTTTGCCTATCGGGAATGCAAGTGAAGGGGTGGAATCCCATGGGATTCATCAAAATTTCATGCGACAAAAAATAAGAGAATAAGGATTAGAAAGGGGAATTCAAAACAGTCTTCAAGATGCCAAACCCAAAAGAAAGGAATAAATCACAGCTTCACTTGAAATTTCGTAATGAATTAACAAAAGCAACAAAAGAGGAGTAATTCGTACAAATCTTATTCTACGCACACGAAAATTATAGAAACATTAACTAAAGGGAAAGGAAAATCATATTACATTCACAAGTTGATTTTATCACCTTTCTTAGTAACGATACAAACAATTGAGAGGGAAGATTAAAAGTAAGAACATGAGATTTCTTGTTTAGATTAGCCAAAGAACCAAGTAACTGGTAACTTATTACCGTTCCTTAAAATAACAAAAGAGATAAGACCATGAAAAGGGAGCAGGAAGGGTTTAAAGAAACAACTAATCTCTCTCAAGAGAAATTTGATCCTTGAGACTTGTTATAAGAAAGTCTGCAGCCCTCACTCTACATTTTAGGACTGCAACTTCATCAATTAGCTCAGGTTATATACCTTCATAGCAAACAAGAGTGAATTTGAATCTGAATTAAGAATTGGAAATCAGTTTTCACACTTTTGCCTCTTAGCAATACCAATAATAAACTCAAACAACCCTACTGTTCATCAAGCAGATTTCATGCAGGTTTTGTAATCAAGCAAATTAATCAAGATAATTCCTACTAACCCCCAATTGAGCAGATACAGGGACAATGAGTTATAAACTAAAAAAAAACTCATTAACAGTATCACATATACCAAGTAACAAAGAATCATGACCTTAGCTGTATCCTGAAGGTTGTTTTCGAGAATAACTAACAAGTTATCTCGAAGAAACTGGGTCCTCAGAGCTTCACATGGTATGAGGAACCATGTAAGTCCTCGAACATGGTCTAAAATAGTGCTATCCCTCATTGGGGATGACTGTTTCGATCATCCATTTTGCAGAAGGGAGAAAACCATTAAACACAACAACAAGTCATCCAGAAGAGCTTCAAAGTTACAAATTGATCATAGAACTAACACTAGACGACCAAAATAGTACTTGACGAATTCATCAGAGAGTTTTCTACACCACGCAAGAAATGAACATATTAGCTACTCAATCTTAGACATACAAACTGAGAGGAAACAGGGAAACTTTAGGTCTTTAGGAGCTTTTGGGAAAAAACCAAACCCATGAGTTCGAAGCTTTTCCCGAGCTCAACTATTCCCCAAAAGACTCAACCTATTTTCCTCTTAATCATATAACCCAGAAACCATGTTCAACCAGCAACCAAATCATCAATAAGATTTCACACAAAGACAGACTAACAAAATAAAGCCAGGGTGAAATTTCACCTTTCATTCCTCATCAACATAGGAAAACAATTTCAAACAATACCAACCAAAACCATCCTAAAATCACATGCTACTAAAATAAGGAAAAATGAAAGAGAGAGTGGACGATTTACCTGTTTCTGGGCAGCAAGACTGAGACGACGAATTGAGATTTTTTAGCGACTTCCAACGAAACTCAAGTTTTCTTTCCAAAAATGCAGCAAACACCAGAAGACTCTCAAATATAATAGTGATTCTTGCTTTCTTTCAGCTTGAGTTCTCAGATTTTCCCAAAAATCAAAGTAAAAGACTCTCCAAGATTTTTGCTATCCGAAAAACTCATCCCTAATCAATGAGGAAGGGGGGGTTTATATAGGAGATTTCTAGGGTTAAACGGGTGGAAATTTGAGGGGGAAATTCTGAGATTTTCGAATAAAACTTGAGGGATTTGAAATTTCAAAATCCAATTTCACCAGATTAGGCCACGTTTGTACTTATGGGGGTACGATTTGATCATGCACCACTGATCTTGAGGCTTATCCGCCGCGTTTTTAGGGATGAGGATGCGTTGAGGACACCTGAATGATTTCCAGGTTTTTCTAAAACCTAGACACCTCAGCATTTTCGTACAACAAATGAAGGTGAGGACGAGTAGACGGAGGGGTAACAGTTTCTGGAAATTTAGTAGTCGTTTGGAGCGGTTTGGTGGTTGTTTGGTACTGGTTTTGACGGAGGCGAGTTCCTGGGTTCGTTGTTCGTCAATTTTCATCTGGAACAAACGAAGAGAGAGATGGGGTGAGTATAAGGGGTCGTTTGGTGTTTAGAAAGGAGAAGAGAAAAAGGGGTATAAGGTGTAAAGAGGGAGTTGGGCAGGTCGGGTCAAATTGAGGGTGGGCTAGGCGGGTTAGATGGGGAATGGGCCAACGGGTCAGGTGGGTTGCTGGCCCAAATGTTGGCTGATGACAAAGGGGTTATAAGGTGAGTTTAAAATCTGCAAATGTGGCCATTTTGTGTTTAGGAATTAGCCAAATTGAAAGTAAATTAGGAAATCCGGCTATGATTTGAATGATTTTAGGGATTTAGGTTATAATAGAAATAAAGATGAATCAATTAAGAATAACCTTGAGCTTTAATAAATTAAAACAATTCAAAATAATTATTGTATTTAACGTAGAATTACCTTTTTTTAACAATTATGAAATTAATTTATTCAATTAATCTCTTGCTTGAATTTATTTAGAGGAAAAATCAAACGTTTAATCTTTAAAAAGGATTTTCTTATGAAATTAACTTTACAATAGCTCTTTAAGTAAACTTTATATAAATTCCACATAATTAAATGTGAAAGATATAAATTATTACTCAGAACTACTACAAAGCCATTTTGAAAAATATTTTATCCTTTTTTACAAAACAATTATTTCAAAAATTATTTAACATTCAAAAAGGCTCAAGATTAATTCATAATGTGGAGGGTAAAAATTGGGTGTCAACACCATGGGCTCTGTGACGGGCCGTCGCAGGTGCCACGCCCATGGGACTAAGGAATATAAGCTGAAAATATGCTAAGTCTAGAGGACATGGTGGTCTGTCCCATTCCCACACCCTACATGACGGGCCGTCGTGGCCCTGACGGGTGTGGGGATGGGCGTGAAGCCACTAACATAGATGAAAGGAGCCATTGGCTCATTCCCACGTCCCATGTGACGGGCCCGACGGGCATGGGAAGCCAACTTCAGAAGCCCAAGTAAGTTCTTCACGATGGGCCATTGCATGCCTCACGGGCGTCGCGTAGCCCTCGTTTGGGTCGGTCAAGGAGGTCAACATTTTTATTTGTTTTAAAACTTTTTGACCTGACCTGACCCGGAACCCCAATCCCTTTTTTCCCCGCATCGATTAAACTTTGACCTCAATCAAATTGAGGTCAAATTCTCTCCTAAATGTTACTCTCTCCCTCCACAAATCAAATCCCCAAATCTTCTCAACCCACGATCAAACAACAATCACTCCCCACGATTCATCCTCCTCTACTCACATTCCCTATAATCTTCTCAACCCCTAGCATTATCTAGCAAGTTCAATACCCAAGACTGAAGTTTGTTCAAACTTTGTGGAAATACCAAGAATAAGTTCACTTTCTCATGGTGTTTAAATCATCTCTTGGTTTGTTAATGTCTATGGGTTTGTAGTAAAGCAACTAGGTTGTTCGTAAGGGTAAAGAAAGTTACAAACCCTAGACTTGAACTATGTTTGGTATGCAATTTTTTGTCTAAAGTTTAAAGTGGAGATTAGGGTTGTGAGTTTGGTTTGGGGTATGGGTTGATGAGGAAACTTGTTAATGTATTACCTCTGTATATGTTTGGGTGATGAGGAAATGATACTAAGTAAAAGATAGAGGGAGAGAAATAGTTTTGTGTGCCTGACTTGATCCCATGGGCTAGCAGACAGGCCGTCTGAGGCACGACGGGCGTAGATCAGGGCATTGGAAATGGTTCAGGGCTTGAAAAGCTTCTGTCCAGATCCGACGCTCGATCTGACGGGGTGTCGGACCTCCCACGCCCATGGCAGGAGCCTGTGAGAGGACAACTGTCCTTAAAAATCCCATGGTCTTGCTTCGACGTTATGTCCCACGGGTCGTCGGACCTCCTACACCCGTGGAACAGGATCGTGGGAGGACAAATTAACCTACAAAACTCACTGGATTATTCCAACACCCTGTGCCAAGGTCCGTTGGACCTCCCATGCCCGTGGGAGGCCAATTTGTCTGAAAATTTTCTAAGTGTTAAATTTTTCTGGTTTTGTATTTTGGTTTCGATTGCTAACGTTGGTTACCCATAGGTGCGTGATGGATCCAAAAACACCACTCCGACGAGGGGCCCCCCAGAAAGCAAAGGATACTTCAGTCTACTGTGGTTAGGAAAGATTTGGGAGTATTAACACCGAGTGTCGTGCAGGTCCAGTCTCGACTAAAGGATTCAATCTAATTCTGCAGTCGAAAAGAGTGACTCTGACAATATCCCCCTCGCCTGGAAAACCAGAAAAAAACTGAAAGTAGCTCCTTCCCAGTCTGAAGAGGAAGGAGACAATGCACTTGCAAAAAAGGAAGGTTCCTCTTCCGGCTCAATTGACTCAAGTGCGAAAAGCGATCATGCTCCTCCATCAGTAAAAGGGGGGCAAGAAATAGTCACCCAGGTTTCTAGTGGCATGGAAACTGGGACTGAGTCAGTAGATGATGATGGTTCAGGGTCTGAGCACAATTCGGCCAAAGAGGCAGAGGGTGATGCTGATTTGGATACAGAGACCTTTACTCGAGAAAGAGAGACTCCTTCACCCACTTCGTCTGGCCTTGGCACAACACTGGTACTTGCTAGGGAGAGAGCTAGATGGAATGTCAAACGGTCAAAGAAGATATATGATTACGGTCTCGAGGTAACAACAAGAGGAAATCTGAGATGACCCAACGCTGAGGAATGGAGGATAGATCCATTCAAGCTCAAAAATTTCCCCAAGCACTACTAAAAGCAGCTCAAAAAGGGGCGGATAGAAAACCGACGTATAACGTCGCTCCTGAAAAGCGACGAAAAAAGCGATGTTGTCCATCACTTTTCTATTTTTTTAAAATTTATAATTATTTTTTTACAAAAGCGACAGACAGCATCTCTATGTCTGTCACTTTTTTGGCAGATTTTTGCACCAAAATTATTTACAAATAATTAATTTTTATTTTTTATTATAAGCGACGGACAGTGTCGCAATTATTTTTAAAAATTAAAAAATTATTTTAAATAAAGCGACGCTATCCGTCGCTTTCTTTAAAATTTAATTTATATTAAAAAAAATAGGAAAGCGACGGACAACGCCGCTTCTGTCCATTCTTTTTGGCCAATACGCGGTCAACTCATTTAAAAAAGTGACGGACATAAGCAATGTTGTCCGTCGCTTTTATAATTATAAAGAGACCCTCGGGTCTCTTTCCCTCATTTCTCTCTTTCTCTTTTTCTCTCCTCCTCTCCTCTTCTCCTCCACCACTTGCTCCGCCGGTCCCTCCACCACCACTCCCTCCACTGTCAGCCTCCTCCCTCTAACCTCCTTCGATTTTGAGGTTAGTTATTTTTTTTATTTGAAGGTTAGGGTTTAATTTGGGTATTTTTATTTTCAAAAATTGATAGTGTATTCTAGACTAGGGTATGTTGTTGTTGTTGAATTCTAGACTAGGGTGTATATGTTGTTGTTGTTGTTGTTAAATTCTAAACTAGGATTTTGAGAAATTGATACTGAAAATTGATATATGCAAAAAATTGATAGTGAAAAATTCTTTTTTTAGATTATATTCTTAATTTATGAACTTTAATTAGTTTAGGCTTGCTATTAGTTTGTGAACCTTTGTTTAGGCTTGCTATTAGTTTGTGAACCTTAGTTTAGGCTTGCTAATTAGTTTGTGAACCTTAGTTTAGGCATGCTATTAGTTTGTGAACCATAGTTTAGTCATGCTATTAGTTTGTAAACCATAGTTTAGGCTTGCTATTAGTTCTTTTTTGAACTTGAATTATATAGGTTTTTGAATTAGGTTGGTTCTTGAATTTGGAATTAGGTTCTTGAATTAGATTATTAACTTGAATTTGGCAACTTTGAATTTGAAATAGGTTCTTGAATTAGATTATTAACTTGAATTAGGTTCTTGAATCTTAGTTTTTTTAAGTTAAGCTTTTTTAAGTTAAGTTTGTTAGTTTAAATTGTTAGTTTTGAGTTAAGAATTAGTTTTCAACTTTAGGTTCTTTTTTAAACTTAAATTAGGTACTTGAATTTGGAACTTTAATTTAGAACTTGAATTTGAAATTAGGTTCTTGAATCAGATTATTAACTTGAATTAGGTTCTTGAATCTTAGTTTTTTTAAGTAAAGCTTTTTTAAGTTAAGTTTGTAAGTTTAAATTGTTAGGTTTGAGTTAAGAATTAGTTTTCAACTTTAGGAATGATTTTTTAAACTAGAATTAGGTTGGTTCTTGAATTTGGAATTAGGTTCTTGAATTAGATTATTAACTTGAATTTGGCAACTTTGAATTTGAAATAGGTTCTTGAATTATTTTTGGATTTTGTTTAGGAATCTTGAATTAGTATTTCACTTTAACCTTTTGAATTAGGTTCTTGAATCTTAGTTTTTTTAAGTTAAGCTTTTTTAAGTTAAGTTTGTTAGTTTAAATTATTAGTTTTGAGTTAAGAATTAGTTTTCAACTTAAGGAATAATTTTTTGAACTAGAATTAAGTTGGTTCTTGAATTTAGAATTAGGGTCTTGAATTAGATTATTAACTTGAATTTGAGAACTTTGATTTTGAAATAGGTTCTTGAATTAGTTTTGGGTTTTGTTTTAGAAACTTGAATTAGTATTTAACTTTAACCTTTTGAATTAGGTTCTTGAATCTTAGTTGTTTTAAGTTAAGCTTTTTTAAGTTAAGTTTGTTAGTTTAAATTGTTAGTTTTGAGTTATGAATTAATTTTCAACTTTAGGAATGATTTTTTGAACTAGAATTATGTTTGTTCTTGAATTTGGAATTAGGTTCTTGAATTAGATTATTTATATGAATTTGGGGACTTTGAATTTGAAATAGGTTCTTGAATTAGTTTTAAGTTTTGTTTTAGAATCTTGAATTAGTATTAACTTTAACCTTTTGAATTAGGTTCTTGAATCTTAGTTTCTTTAAGTTAAACTTTTTTAAGTTAAGTTTGTCAGTTTAAATTGTTAGTTTTGAGTTAATAATTAGTTTTCAATTTTAAGAATGATTTTTTGAATTAGAATTAGGTTGGTTCTTGAATTTGGAATTAGGTTCTTGAATTAGATTATTAACTTGAATTTGGGGACTTTGAATTTTAAATAGGTTTTTGAATTAGTTTTGGGTTTTATTTTAAAATCTTGAATTAGTATTTAACTTTAACATTTTGAATTAGGTTCTTGAATCTTAGTTTGTTTAAGTTAATTTTTTTTAAATTAAGTTTGTTAGTTTAAATTAATAGTTTTGAGTTAAGAATTAGTTTTCAACTTTAGGAATAATTTTTGAACTAGAATTAAGTTGGTTCTTGAATTTAGAATTAGGGTCTTGAATTAGATTATTAACTTGAATTTGAGAACTTTGAATTTGAAATAGGTTCTTGAATTAGTTTTGGGTTTTGTTTTAGAATCTTGAATTAATATTTAACTTTAATCTTTTGAATTAGGTTCTTGAATCTTAGTTTTTTTAAGTTAAGCTTTTTAAAGTTAAGTTTGTTAGTTTAAATTGTTTGTTTTGAGTTATGAATTAATTTTCAACTTTAGGAATGTTTTTTGAACTAGAATTATGTTAGTTCTTGAATTTGGAATTAAGTTCTTGAATTAGATTACTTACTTGAATTTGGGGACTTTGAATTTGAAATAGGTTCTTGAATTAGTTTTAGGTTTTGTTTTAGAATCTTGAATTAGTATTTAACTTTAACCTTTTGAATTAGGTTCTTGAATCTTAGTTTTTTAAAGTTAAGTTTGTTAGTTTAAATTGTTAGTTTTGAGTTAAGAATTAATTTTCAACTATAAGAGTGAATTTTTGAATTAGAATTAGGTTGGTTCTTGAATTTGGAATTAGTTTCTTCAATTAGATTATTAACTTCAATTTGGGGACTTTGAATTTTAAATTGGTTCTTGAATTAGTTTGTGTTTTGTTTTAGAATCTTGAATTAGTATTTAACTTTAACCTTTTGAATTAGGTTCTTCAATCTTACTTTTTTTTAAGTTAAGCTTTTTTAAGTTAAATTTGTTAGTTTAAATTGTTAGTTTTGAGTTAAGAATAAGTTTTCAACTTTAGAAATAATTTTTTGAACTAGAATTAGATTGGTTCTTGAATTTGGAATTAGTTTCTTGAATTAGATTATTAACTTGAATTTGGGAACTTTGTATTTGATATAGGTTCTTGAATTAGTTTTGAGTTTTGTTTTAGAATCTTGAATTAGTATTTAAATTTAACCTTTTGAATTAGGTTTTTGAATCTTAGTTTTTTTAAGTTAAGCTTTTTTAAGTTAAGTTTGTTAGTTTAAATTATTAGTTTTGAATTAAGAATTAGTTTTCAACTTTAGGAATAAATTTTTGAACTAGAATTAAGTTGGTTCTTGAATTTAGAATTAGGGTCTTCAATTAGATTATTAACTTGAATTTGAGAACTTTGAATTTGAAATAGGTTCTTGAATTAGTTTTGGGTTTTGTTTTAGAAATTTGAATTAGTATTTAACTTTAACCTTTTGAATTAGGTTCTTGAATCTTAGTTTTTTTAAGTTAAGCTTTTTAAAGTTAAGTTTGTTAGTTTAAATTGTTAGTTTTGAGTTATGAATTAATTTTCAACTTTAGGAATGATTTTTTGAACTAGAATTATGTTAGTTCTTGAATTTGAAATTAGGTTTTTGAATTAGATTATTTACTTGAATTTGGGGACTTTGAATTTGAAATAAGTTCTTGAATTAGTTTTAGGTTTTGTTTTAGAATCTTGAATTAGTATTTAACTTTAACCTTTTGAATTATGTTCTTGAATCTTAGTTTCTTTAAGTTAAGCTTTTTTAAGTTAAGTTTGTTAGTTTAAATTGTTAGTTTTGAGTTAAGAATTAGTTTTCAACTTTAAAAATGTTTTTTTGAATTAGAATTAGGTTGGTTCTTGAATTTGGAATTAGGTTCTTGAATTAGATTATTAACTTGAATTTGGGGACTTTGAATTTTAAATAGGTTCTTCAATTAGTTTTGAGTTTTGTTTTAGAATCTTGAATTAGTATTTAACTTTAACCTTTTGAATTAGGTTCTTGAATCTTACTTTTTTTAAGTTAAGCTTTTCTAAGTTAAGTTTGTTAGTTTAAATTGTTAGTTTTGAAAAATTAGTTTTCAACTTTAGGAATGATTTTTTGAACTAGAATTAGATTGGTTCTTGAATTTGGAATTAGTTTCTTCAATTAGATTATTAACTTGAATTTGAGAACTTTGAATTTGAAATAGGTTCTTGAATTAGTTTTGGGTTTTGTTTTAGAATCTTGAATTAGTATTTAACTTTAACGTTTTGAATCTTAGTTTTTTTAAGTTAAACTTTTTTAATTTAAGTTTGTTAGTTTAAATTCTTAGTTTTGAGTTAAGAATTAATTTTCAACTTTAGGAATAATTTATTGAACTAGAATTAAGTTGGTTCTTGAATTTAGAATTAGGGGCTTGAATTAGATTATTAACTTGAATTTGAGAACTTTGAATTTGAAATAGGTTCTTGAATTAGTTTTGGGTTTTGTTTTAGAATCTTGAATTAGTATTTAACTTTAACCTTTTGAATTAGGTTTTTGAATCTTAGTTTTTTTAAGTTAAGCTTTTTAAAGTTAAGTTTGTTAGTTTTGAGTTAAGAATTAGGTTTCAACTTTAATAATAATTTTTTTGAATTAGAATTAGGTTGGTTCTTGAATTTGAAATTAGGTTCTTGAATTAGATTATTAACTTGAATTTGGGGACTTTGAATTTGAAATAGGTTCTTGAATTAGTTTTGGATTTTGTTTTAGAATCTTGAATTAGTATTTAACTTTAATCTTTTGAATTAGGTTATGGAATCTTACTTTTTTTAAGTTAAGCTTTTTTAAGTTAAGTTTGTTAGTTTAAATTGTTAGTTTTGAGTTAAGTATTAGTTTTCAAATTTAGGAATGATTTTTTGAACTATAATTAGATTGGTTCTTGAATTTGGAATTAGTTTCTTGAATTAGATTATTTACTTGAATTTGGAAACTTTGAATTTGAAATAGGTTCTTGAATTAGTTTTGGGTTTTGTTTTAGAATCTTGAATTAGTATTTAACTTTAACGTTTTGAATCTTAGTTTTTTTAAGTTAAGCTTTTTTAATTTAAGTTTGTTAGTTTAAATTATTAGTTTTGAGTTAAGAATTAGTTTTCAACTTTAGGAATAATTTTTTGAACTAGAATTAAATTGGTTCTTGAATTTAGAATTAGCGTCTTGAATTAGATTATTAACTTGAATTTGAGAACTTTGAATTTGAAATAGGTTCTTGAATTAGTTTTGGGTTTTGTTTTAGAATCTTGAATTAGTATTTAACTTTAACCTTTTAAATTAGGTTCTTGAATCTTAGTTTTTTTAAGTTAAGCTTTTTAAAGTTAAGTTTGTTAGTTTAAATTGTTGGTTTTGAGTTATGAATTAATTTTCAACTTTAGGAATGATTTTTTGAACTAGAATTATGTTAGTTCTTGAATTTGGAATTAGGTTCTTGAATTAGATTATTTCATTGAATTTGGGGACTTTGAATTTGAAATAGGTTTTTGAATTAGTTTTAGGTTTTGTTTTAGAATCTTGAATTAGTATTTAACTTTAACCTTTTGAATTAGGTTCTTGAATCTTAATTTTTTAAAGTTAAGTTTGTTAGTTTAAATTGTTAGTTTTGAGTTAAGAATTAGTTTTCAACTTTAAGAGTGATTTTTGAATTAGAATTAGGTTGGTTCTTGAATTTGGAATTAGTTTCTTGAATTAGATTATTAACTTCAATTTGGGGACTTTGAATTTTAAATAGGTTCTTGAATTAGTTTTGGGTTTTGTTTTAGAATCTTGAATTAGTAATTAACTTTAACCTTTAGAATTAGGTTCTTGAATCTTACTTTTTTTAAGTTAAGATTTTTTAAGTTAAGTTTGTTAGTTTAAATTGTTAGTTTTGAGTTAAGAATCAGTTTTCAACTTTAGGAATGATTTTTTGAACTAGAATTAGGTTGGTTCTTGAATTTGAAATTAGTTTCTTGAATTAGATTATTAACTTGAATTTGGGAACTTTGTATTTGAAATAGGTTCTTGAATTAGTTTTGGGTTTTGTTTTAGAATCTTGAATTAGTATTTAACTTTAACCTTTTGAATTAAGTTTTTGAATGCGATGTTTAAGGAGTTTAAATCGTAACCTACCTGTCGTCCGACGACAAATTGTTGGGACAATGATATCCCAGCCCGAATTGTTCCGAGAAGTCCCAAACAATAATCAAACTATAAAAAACATAAATAACACCTTAAAACGAGCCTAACAATACCCTTATTGCTATAGTAATAGCTGGCTAAAATTTGGGTTACCGACGGGCTCGTGGGACCTACAACCCGAAACCAATAATGAAAGTGCCCAAAATGATCACCATAACCATGGGAGTACATGCCCCAAAAATCAAGGAAATTGGGCAAGGATTTCAAGCTAAAACTGCCCGGAAAGGTCAAGAGCTCAAAGAGGGAAATTTATGAATAAGACCAAAAATTGGTAAGAATCACCTACCACAACAAGAGGAATGAGCTACGAGAGTGAGTTCCACGAAACCCACGAATCATACAATCACCCAGAAACAAACTGTACAAGCAAAGAGAAAGCTTTGATAAAATGGCATCAATGGTGATTTTAACAATGCAGAAGACAACTTTGGGAAAGGAAGAAAACTTACCACAACGCCAACAGTGCAGAAGTTATCGAGGGAACAACAAATTCTCGAAGGTGGGACTGGTTAGAGCAATTTTTGAGAGAGTTTTAGTGCTTTGGTGTTGAGGGAAATGAAGAAAGCTGGCTGGAAAAATATAGGGAAAAGTTTATATACTGCCCATGGGTCCTTCATTGCGATTGCGAAGGGACCCCACGCGGTTACGATAACCACGCTGGCTAGACTATCGCGATCGCGAGGACTAGCCACGCGGTCATGAAGAATAGAGGAGAGAAGGCCTCATCACGGTCGCAACAAGGGACATCACGATCATGAAGAATAAGGGACCAGGTGCTTCATCGCGGTCGTAAAGGCAGAGGCTCACGATCGCGATTAAGGCCTGAGGCCTGCACCTGCAATAGCAAAAACCTACAACATTTCTAAAACTCTACGGGGCATTTCAGACACGATCAGAAATCGATACTCAAAAACCAATAATGCTAACAGAGTGGAAATGACATTCCAGACTCAATAGAATCAACGAAACTTCCATACGATGTCGTTCTGGAGAAAGTTTGACCCAAATCAATGCTAACCAATAAGCAACCAAACACTCAAAATGATCTCGGCATACACGGGACCTAAACTAACCATCTACCATACCCAAACTCATCATTCCTAGGCTGATAGAATTGTCGAATTTCAAATCTGACACTCCGATCATCGAAAACTGACCAATGTTCCACTTTCAACTCCAAATGGCCTGAAAATAGAAGAACTAACACAAAACCCATACCAGGAGTTCTCAGGCTTTGACTAAGGGTCCAACTAGACCAAACTTAACGTTCCAGAGATAATGGAACTGTCGTAATTTGATTCTGAGCACGTTAGCTAAGAATGTTGACTAAAGTCAATGTATGCCTAAGTTAAAGCTCTAAAACAGGAAAACGGCCATAACGACCAAATGCATGACCAGGGCACCGGACAAGTGGTCCCAGTAAGCCATAAATGACTTGGGGCCACTATCAAAAATCTCTAACAGTACAAAGAAATCATAAGCACGAAGATGACCGGAAGGGTCATCCCAATCGCATCGCACCATGCCCTAGGGGTAATTTTGTCAACTTTCAAGTGACATTTTGGTAAACTTCTAAAACCCAAATTGGGTAGTGTACCTGATAGTTTTTGATGAATTATTGAATAATTTTGAACATAGAGAGTTTCCCAAGGAAGATAGAGAGTGTACTTATATTCTCTTCATCTTCTACCTTGAGAATCCACCATTTTTGTACTAAATTGAACTTGGATTTGGATATTGGCATAACTATGAATGGATATTTTAATTATCCAACTGGTATAATCTCTTATTTCCTTAGCATGGGTGGTGATTTCCTTGTCTAGGGGTATGTGTACGATGGGTATTTGAATTTGGGTATGGGCCTTGCTTAATTGTGTTTATAATTGATAAATTGGCATGGGTCTATTGAATTTCTAAAGTTCTAATGCTATAATTGATGGTTGCAAACATATGGTTGAATTTACTTAATTGTGTTCTTGCTTGAAAGAGGGGCTCATAATTCAGAAGGAATTCAATGGTGGAAATTTGAGGTTTTTACCTTAGATTGAGGCTAGAAATAGCTTAATCAATGGACCCTCTCATCTAAGTGTCTAATCTAGAAATAGTATGACTTCTCCAAGCTTGAATTGGTTGGTTTGTGTTGAAACCATGGTGCTTGAGTAGAGACCATTGGATATATATTTGAAAGATCGAGAGATTGACAAATATGACTAAAACCAATGCTACCCATATAATTTGTTGAGAATTTGCATAATTAAGCAAGTACCCTAACCCCCATTCGAATCCCATCGGAAGCATACCCCTAATCGTTCTTTTCTCTTGAATACAAATCTCTTGTTTACATTGCTTTCTAGTTTGAATTGTGATATTTCTAATTCCCCTTTCCTTGTTTCCCCCCAAATTTAACTTTTAGTTTATTGACCATTTACTCTCTTGGTGAATATTACTTTGACTATCTCTTGGCGAATCATCACATCTACTCTCTGTGATATCGATTCCAACACTCATCGAGAATATAAATTTTATTTTACTCTATTGATCTCTACCATCTCCTATTGGAGAGTATTTTTGAGCATTATCAGAAATGGCATTGTTGCCGGGAAGTGGTTTTTGAATTGCCAATTGATTGTCGTATGATTTCACTTTGAAGAGTGTTTGTTTGTTTTACCTTTTTATTATTTTTAACTGTTTGGACAAGGTGCCCATGGATGAAGTGGGTGACCAAGAAAGCGTAGATGAATACATGGATGCGGAGAACGAGCCTGTAGTCCAAGGTGGGGTAGGTGCAATCCACCTACCTCCCATAGTCGGCAATGCCATGTTTCATGTTACAAGCACTATGCTCCATCTCATACAAATGAAAGGCTTATTTGGAGGGCTTGTGCATGAGGATGCAAATAGACATATTCAGAACTTTATTGAAATATACTAGGCCTTCATTTTTAACAACATCTCCCAATAATCCATCCGACTCCATTTATTTCCCTTCTCCCCTATGGGGGAAGTGACGACTTGGTTCGAAGAGCTCCCAGAGGGCTCAATTACCTCATGGAATGGATTGGTAGAGGCATTTATGGTGCGATTCTTCCCTCCCTCTAGAATAATGCAATTGACGGATGACATCACAAACTTTCACCGAATCCCTGATGAGCCATTGCATGAAGCATGACTAAGGTTCGAAAAGAAGCTCCTATTAGTCCCAATCATGGATTGCCTGACAATGTCCTTCTCCAAAGTTTTTACCGAGCCTTGAACTCAATGAACAAATCTGTTGCAAACAACCTTGCGGGCGAAACATTTATTGATTAACCATATGGTGTTGCATCAGCTCTTCTAGAATGGATGACCAAGACAAATTATGCTTGGCACACTAGAGAGGCAGATGTTTCCATAGGGGTGACTTCATCCATTATGACAAATGAAATAAGGCACAAACATGAGCAGAGAGATGAGACAATAGCCAAGACGATGACAAGATCTCTTGGCTAAACACATGATGGCGGATGGAAATACTAGGAGTGTGAATATTATGAGTACTCCTGAGCTTAAAGCTAATGATGAGGATGTATTTACTATTGTGGATGGGAAGATTTGCTATCTATCGGCGGGTTCTTGGCCCAGGTATTGGTGCCCGAGGGACGAGAACCAAGGTTGGAACAAAGATAAAGACTGAGAAGGACATTAGAGAGATTGTGATAGGGAAGGTGATTGATATAATCACCAGAGTTCAAATATTTATGTGCCTTCTCCTAAGGTCGATGCCATATATCAGCCTACCGTGAGCAACCTTAGATATTCAAAAATTAAAGATATGTT
This sequence comes from Jaltomata sinuosa, assembly GCA_003996215.1. Lineage (NCBI taxonomy): Eukaryota > Viridiplantae > Streptophyta > Magnoliopsida > Solanales > Solanaceae > Jaltomata > Jaltomata sinuosa. The sequence goes on along the minus strand of QJPP01002241.1, from coordinate 46,469 downwards.
GTCTCTTGTCTTGAAAAAGGTTGAGTCAACCGATAGTGGGGTGAAGGAGCTTAAGAGCGAAGTGTTGACTCTTCACCAAATAATGATATCACACTCACCTTCTATCAAACATCTTGAGGCATAAATGAATAACCTATCCTCACAAATAAATCCTATGATGTAGGGGACACTTTCAAGTGACACTATGGTGAACCCGAAGAACAATGGCCATGTTATGGAAATTGTCACTAGGAGTGGACGAATGTGTAGTAGGGTGAAGAATCCATCTAATGAGGTTGTTTGGAGCTAAATTATAATAGAGAATAGGAGATTGTGCTTGAGAATGAAATCAATGAAAATCCGGTGGTTGGGGTGAAGCCTAATGCACCCAACATAACTTCAAATGATGATAACATGAATGAAGAGAAAGATGAGGCTGACTTCTCAAGTTGATATTGATATCGAGGAGGAGGCTCCTAGTGTACTGAATGTGCTACAGCCTATGCCGAAAGGTCTCTCTCCTTATCCTCAAAGATTGACCAAGAATAAATAGGAGAACCAATTCAAGAAATTTGTGGACATGTTTAGCAAACTATCCATTAACATCTCTTTGGTTGATGCACTAATGCAAATGCCTGGGTACGCGAAGTTCATGAAGGAGCTTCTCAAGAAGAAGTGTGTAGTTGATGTGGGAACTTTGGAAATAACACAAAACTGTAGTATTGTGATGACATGTAACATTGCTCTGAAACAGAAAGATCAGGGTGCTTTTACCATTCCATGCACTATCAGTGTGTTTGTGTTCTGGAAGGCTTTGTGTGATTTAGGGGCAAGTATCAACTTGATGCCCCTAGTTATTTTCAAGAAGTCAGGCTTGGGCACTCCCAAACCTACACCTATCAGATTACTCATGGCTGACACTTCTATCAAATGATTGGTGGGGATTCTATTTGATGTATTGGTCAAGGTCGATAAGTACATCTTACCCACCAATTTTGTAGTCTTGGATTGTGATGTAGATCTTGAAGTGCCCATCATATTGGGGAGACCATTATTAGCAACTAGGAGAGCTTTGGTTGATGTGGAGCTCGGGGAGTTCAAGTTTTGGGTTGGGAGCAAGGAAGCTACTTTTAATGTATGCCAACCTATGATACCACTGGACGAGTTTTGAGTAGTGTCTGTGATTAATGTTTAGGGCAAGATGGTGGATGCCCATGGTGAACTTGAGATGAAAGAGTTACCAGATCTTACAATGTTGCCACTTTGGAAACAAGATAATGTGGTAAACATGTTGAAGGAGCATTTTCCATTCTTGGGATAGGGCCACACCAATCGGATTGGCATGCTTCGAGATAACGGTTTAGGATTGAGGTACTATCGTCGAGCCGCGACATAAAATTAAGTGGTTCTTGAGAGGCAACCCAAGTATTTTTACTTTTTATTTCTATTATATTTTGTTATTTTTGGTGTGTTTTAGGAATGCATGGAGAGTAAGTGGAAAAATAAGAAAAAGAGGCACGTGCGGCAGGCTGTGCGGTTTGCACAAGCATTTGTGCGCATCGCATGGTCCACCACATCCCAAATCAGAGGCCTAGGAAGAAGCATAAAAGTTGGAGGTGACGTGCGATGGTCTGTGCAAGTCGCACCTCTCGTTGTGTGCGTCGCACCTCTTCTGCACCGCAAGTCAAAAGGTTGTGAAATTTCTGGGTGAGAAATTGACTGGTGCAAAGTGATGTGCGAGCCACACATTGGCTTACACAAATTGCATGTCACAGCCCACCAAGGTAAGTTTTTAAAATTTTTGTTGACCTACCCATTGACCTACCCAACTCAAAACTGACCCATCGACTTTTCTTCTTCTTTTAAATCATCACCCCCATTACTTTGTCCTATAACGTAAAGAAAATCTCAACAACTCTCTCTCAAATCCTCCAAAATCCCTCAAACTTCTCTCAAAAATATTCTCCTCTATTACCCAATTACTTCACTGCCGCATCTCTGTCGGGTCGACGTCATTTCTTTGGTCAAAAAAGTGGGTCTCCATTGTTAGCACTCCAAAAGCTTTAATTTTTGCTTCCTGCCCTCTAATCTTCACTTGTGGTAAGTTCTCTGATGTTAAATATGTATAGAGATTGGGAACTCATATTGTGAAGCATGCCTATTAAATCTTCCATGTTAATATTTGGGTGAGATCCAAAAAATTTTGGTCCCTAATTTTGCTGCATATTATTGTTATTGCTTAAGATTAACTTGCTAGAAATTGACGTGATGATAATGCATATAGGTTGAGTTAGTTTTTAACCTTAAATTTCATGTTTTGGTGAAGTCTGAGTAACCCACTTGAGTTGGTGCATGATTTGTCCTTATGATAGATTGGGTGACATCATTCTTAAGGGAAACTTGTCATCTTCCCAAGGTCTTTGTTAAATCATGATGTTTGGGGCTGAAATTGTTGTTACCACCGCGCCCATGTGTTATTGATTGAATATGCTTGTTGGGTTAATGTTGTGGTTGAGGGTTATGAAATTGTTGAATGATTAAATGTGCCTTCTGATTTGTAAAGTGAAGGCTTGATGTTTGTAACACCATGGAATTCGATTCAGCTTTTAAACTAAGAAACTCTACAAAATTCTAAACTTCCAGGAATCACGAGTCAAGTCCACGAGATGTGGACAGAACCACAAGTCATGGAAAGGACCATTGAATTGATGCTTTAAAACTGAATACATAAGTTTCCCCCAATTTGGGTTAGAACCCTTATTTCATAAATTGATAATTCAAAGTAAAAGCTTGGGGGTTTGGGGAATAAGGGTGAAAGGACCCCTTATTGAATACCCACATACCTGAATTGAAGCTTTCTAGATGTAGGATGAAGAGAAACTGAGACTTGAACTTGGATCTTGAGACTTGGAGTTGATGAAGTTCTTTTCCTCTTTTGGTAGATGAATGAGGAATAATGAAAGACATAGGTTAATTGGGGTAGAAACCCTACTAAAAGTGGCCAAAATGACCTCACTTAAGAGTTTAAAAGGTGGGTAGTTACAAAAATACCCCCCGAATTTATTTTAGGAAAAACTCTACAAAATGCGACTTCAGGGATCACGGGTGCAATCCACGAGCCGTAGACTAAACCATGACTCGTGGTTTCCACTCATGGTTCATGGCCTAAAAGTTTAGCTGTGGATAACTTTCTATGATTTAATAGTCCGGCTCATGGAGCCATCCACAAGTCATAGAAACCATTTATGGTTTACTGGGGAATTGACTACCCTCAGTCTTATTTCCACGAGTTGGTTCCATGACCCATGGAACCATCCATGAACAGTGAAACTCACTCGTGTTTCTTAGACCTGAGGATAGTCTGCAAGACTGGTTTCATGATTTCTCATTCATTACCAATGATTTATTTGAGATTCCTCAAGTGTTTTGAAAAGCCCATGCACAAAGAATGATTTCTAGCATGATTTCATTAAATTGCACGTTTCAAGTGAAAATTGGCATGTTCAGATAACATGACCTTAAGTATTATGAAATTGCATAATTAATTCTTCAAGCTATGAATTTAGAAAGAAAAGTATGATTTGAATTATGGCTATGCTAAGTTTTAAGACTTATGATATGAGAATTGCATGACATCAGATATGTCCTTATGCTTTTCAAACAGTTTTGACATCAGATATGTCACAAGTATTATATGAGCTATATGTATGTTTTGGGAGTAGTATTTAGCACCGAGCAATGAGGGTTCTAGATAACTCAAGTCCAAAACTATGTTGTCAGTGTAGGTTATGTATCGCCTGATGGTCTTATGGATGTGGTTCCACGCTATGACATCATGGTGCCTTTGCCTTAGCGAGCATAAGGAAGCTTTGCCAACTAGGGTTATATAGTTAGATTATGGTGACCCTACCTTGGTAGGGTTTGGGGAAGCTTTGCTAACTAGGGTTATATAGTTAGATTCCATGAAGCTCACATAGTCTATTATCGGTTATAAGAAACTCTCATATGAATGTTTTCAAATTTCCTAAGTCTTATGATATTTTATCTTGAGGTTTGACTTCTATTTCATGTTTCATATTTCAACTATGATATTTACTTATGATTTCTCTATTTATGCATGAACTCAATTTTAAGTATGTTTTTATCATGATTCTGCATATTTCACATACTCTGTACATCCTATAGTACTGATGCATATTCTCGCGCTGCATCCTTTGATCATGCAGATTTAGGTTCGGGCCCTTAGATTCATGACTAGAGGTTAGCAAGTGTCCCAACTTTGAGTGGTGAGTCCTTATCCTTTGAGGATTAGTATCAGTTTAGTTACTTCTATGGTTTTCTTCTTAGTATTTAGAGTTAGCTGGGGTCTTGTCCTAGCAACTCATTATTCAGTTTAGAGGCTTTTCAGACATAATTAGAGATTCTATATTTGAGGCTTCATATTCTATTATGTTTATGCCTTGATCTATTGATGACTCAATTTGCTTATCTCTTCAGTTTGATGCTTCTGCTAAGTTTATCTATGTTTGCTTAAGTCATGCTAAGGCTAAGGGTTAACTTGGGGCACTTGTGGTCCCAGGTCCCATGTTACGCCTATGGTGTAGTCTCGAGGCGTGAAAAAATTGGTATCAGTAGAGTCTCTTTCATGTGTGTGAAGAGTGCCACACTTATGAGAGGGAAGCTACGAGGTGTCTTAGGAAAAACTTCACTTCTTTCATGATCAATATCGTGCGATAGAGTTTAACTCTATTACTCTTCTAATCCAATCTTTATGCATTTCAGATTATGCCTTTTGGCTGTGCCATGCCTTGCCGGGCCAATGCCCAAAATGCTAATCCTCCAATTCTAGACCCCGAGGTCACAAATGTGGAGTTTAGGAATGCCATTCATATGCTAGCTCAGACTATGGTTGCTCAAGCCAATCAGTAGGCTTCTATCCTCGTCCACTCTTAAGGTGGAGTTACGGCCCAAGTTCGTGACTTTATTCGCATGGATCCACCTAAGTTCTAGGGTTTGAAGGTTGGTGAGGATCCACAAAATATCATGGATGAGGTGAAGAAGATTTTTGGTGTGATGCAGGTTGTTGGTATTGATTGTTTTAAGCTAGCTTCGTATCATCTCAAGGATGTAGCTCACATTTGGTATACTCAGTGGAGAGACACTAGGACTAGGGATGTGATCCCTATGACTTGGGAGTACTTTGAGAGGGCTTTTCTTGATTAAGTTCTTCCCTAGAGAGTTGAGAGAGGCTAAGGCCGAAGAGTTCATGAATTTGAGGCAAGGCTCTATGTCAGTTCAGAAATATGGATTGAAGTTCACCCAGCTTTCTAGGTACACTTCTTCTATTATGGCTGATCTGAGGGATCAGATGAGAAAGTTCATTTATGGGGTGTAAAATTTGGTGAAGAAGGAGTGCAGGTCCTCTATGCTTTTGGGTGACATGGATATTTCTAGACTTATGACTCATGCTCACCAGATTAAGGGAGATAAGTTGAGGGAAATGGCAGGAGAGAACAAGAGGGTTAGATCAGAAGGTTCAAAAGTTTTAGCCATCAGAAGGCTTGAGGCAAACACCATTCTTAACTCTAGAAGAGGTCATCAGGACCCGTGAATTCTTTAGCTAGTGCTCCTACTCAGGCCCCCAGGCCTAGGCATGATCAGTACGGTAGAGGAGCAGTTTTGTAGTCTCAGGGGAGTGTTGCAAAAGGGCCTTCTCACCCTGTTTGCAACAAGTGTGAAAATAATCACCTGGAGAGTGTCTAGAAGGTTCAGGAGGGTGTGTTGGGTGTGGTCAGGTTGGACACAGGATTTTGTATTGCCCTTCAACTAAGAAGGGATAAGGAGGTAGTAGGACTCAGTCTGCTCCACCAGCCCCATGAGGTTTATCATCCCAACATGGCACTGCTTCTAGTTCTGGTGGCGGTCAGTACCAGAACTGCCTTTATGGCATGTCCTCTCTCCAGGACCAAGAGATTTTCTCGGACATTGTCACTGGTATGTTAAAAGTCTTCTCTCTCGATGTATATGCTTTATTAGACCTTGGTGCCTCCCTATATTTTGTGACCCCTTATGTTGCTTGAAAGTTTGAAATTTGCCCTAAACAACTTTTCGAACCCTTTTTTGTTTCTACTCCTATTGGTGAGTCAGTCCTAGACAAGAGAATCTACTGAAATTGCCCTATCTCAGTCCTTCATAGAGTTACTTCAGCGGATCTAATAGAGTTGGAGATGACTGAATTTGATGTTATTATTGGTATGGATTGGTTGTATGCATGTTATGCCTCAATTGATTGTCGTACCCGAGTTGTCAGTTCAAGTTTCCAAATGAACATGTCTTAGAGTGGAAAGGTAGTCCTCCATCCTCAAAGGGTCATTTCATATCTTATATCAAGTCTAGGAAGATAATTTCTAAGGGTTATGTCTATCATATAGTTTAGGTTATGGATAGGGAGTCCAAACCCCTATCTCTCCAGTCAGTACTTGTTGCGAATGAGTTTCCTAAAGTGTTTCCCAATGATTTTCCCGGAGTCCCTCTCAAGTGGGAGATCGACTTTGGAATAGATCTTCTTACAGATACGCATCCTATCTCTATTCCTCTTTATAGAATTGATCAAATGAAACTTAAGGAATTGAAAGAAGAGTTGAAGGACCTTCTTGATAAGGGTTTTATCAGACCTAGCATCTCTCCTTGAGGTGCTCTAGTTCTATTTTTGTGAAAGAAAAATGGTTCACTCATAATGTGCATCGACTACCGTCAGTTGAACAAGGTCACAATCAAGAATAAGTATCCCATTCCTAGGATTAATGACTTGTTTGATCATCTTCAGGGTGCCAGTTACTTCTCCAAGATTGACCTTAGATTTGGTTAGTATCAGCTCAGAGTTAGAGAGTGTGACATTCCAAAGATATCCTTCAGAACTCGGTATGGTCATTATGAATTTTTGGTTGTCTTTGGGACTAACAAATGCTCCTTCAGCTTTTATGGATTTGATTAACCGTGTGTTCAAATAGCATTTGGATATGTTTGTAATTATTTTCATTCATGATATTTTTATCTATTCTCGGAGTAAGGAGGAGCATACGAGCCACTTGAGAGTTGTGTTGCAAACTCTCAAGGATCAATAGTTATTTGCGAAGTTCAGTAAGTATGAGTTTTTTATGCAGTCTATTTATGCAGTAAGTTCATGTTGCAAACTCTCAAGGATCATTTATTATTTGCTAAGTCCAGTAAGATGATATTCGAGTTGATTCGCAGAAAATAGAGGCAGTAAAGAACTGGCCTAGACCCACTTCTCCGTCTGATATTAGGAGCTTTTTGGGTTTGGCTGGTTACTACAGGAGATTTGTGGAAGGGTTTTCTTCCATAGCTGCCCCATTGACTCAGTTTACTTAGAAGAAGGTGAAATTTCAGTGGTCTGATCTATGTGAGAAGACCTTTTAGGAGTTGAAGGCTAGGTTGACAACAACTCCAGTGTTGACTCTACCCTAGGGCTCAGATGACTTTGTTGTGTATTGTGATGCTTCTAGGATCGGTTTGGCTGTGTTTTGATGCAGCATGGTAAGGTGATTGCTTATGCCTCTAGACATCTTAAGATTCATCAGAAGAACTACCCTACTCATGATCTTGAGTTAGCTACTTGTATAGTGTTCATATGGATTTATTCACCGATCATAAGAGTCTTCAATATGTGTTCACTCAAAAGAAATTGAACCTTTGTCAAAGGAGATGGATTGAGCTTCTTAAGGATTATGATATAAGTGTGCTCTACCATTCGGGTAAGGCCAATGTCATGGCGTATGCACTTAGTAGGTTGTCAATGGGTAGTGTGTCTTCGGTTGAGGACAGAAAGAAGGAATTTGGCCAAGGATGTTCATCGACTTGCTCGGTTAGGAGTTTTCCTTATGGATTCGATAGATGGTGGTGTTATCATTTAGAATGGGTTCGAATCATCTTTGGTAGCTGAAGTAAAAGAAAATTAAGACAGTGATCCTATTTTACACCAGTTGAAGGGTGCAGTCCATCAACAAAGGGTAGAGGTTTTCTCCCAAGGGGGAGATAGTGTTCTTCAATATTAGGTTCGATTATGTATTCCTGACATAGATGGGTTGATATAACGGATTTTGATAGAGGCTCATAGCTCCAGGTATTTTATCCACCCCGGTGCCACCAAGATATACCGTGAACTTTGGGAAGTCTATTGGTGGAATAGCATGAAGAGGGACATAGAAGGTTTTGTGGCTAAGTGTCCCATCTGTCCGCAAGTAAAGGTAGAGCATCAGCGACCGGGTATTATGACTCAAGATATTGATCTTCCTACTTGGAAGTGGAAAGTGATCAATATGTACTTCATTAGAGGTTTGCCTCTTACTCGCAGGCAACATGATTCTGTTTGGGTGATTGTCGACAGGATAACTAAATCAGCCCACTTCTTGGTTGTCAAGACTACATATTAGCAGAGGATTATGCCAGACTTTACATTTGTGAGATAGTCAGATTGCATGTTGTTCCATTGTATATCATTTCAGATAGGGGTACTCAGTTCATATCCTAATTTTGGAGGTCATTTTAGAAATGTCGTGGTACTCAGGTTAAGCTTAGCATAACTTGTCACCCACACACGGATGGCCAGGCAGAGTGTACTATTCAGACTTTAGAGGATATGTTAAGAGCTTGTGTGATTGATTTCAAAGGTAATTGGGATGATCACTTACCTCTTATCGAGTTTTCCTACAACAAAAGCTTTCATTCTAGCATCCAGGTGGCTCCTTATGAGGCGTTTTATGGTCGGAAATGTAGATCTCCAATTGGTTTGTTTGAGGTAGGTGAGGTAGCTTTGATTGGTCCAGATTTGGTTCATGAGACTATGGAGAAAGTTCAGCTTATTAGGGAGAGGTTGAAGACCCTGAGAGTCGACAGAAATCATATGCAGATGTGAGAAGAAGGGAGTTGGAGTTTGAGGTTGATGATTGGTTTTTTTTAAGGTGTCACCCATGAAGGGTGTAATGAGGTTTGGTAAGAAAGGGAAACTCATTCCCCGCTATGTAGGTCCCTATAGGATTCTGAGAAGAGTTGGTAGTGTTTCTTATGAGTTGAAGTTGCCAATAGAAGTGTTTCTTTGTTAAAGAAGTGTGTTGGTGATCCGACCTTGATTGTTCCTTTGGAAAATGTGAGTGTGAAGGTTAGCCTTACTTATAAGGAAATTCCCGTGGAGATTCTTGATCATCATATTCAGAGGTTGAGAAACAAAGAAGTCACTTCGGGAAAGGTCCTTTGGAGAAACCAGCTAGTTAAGGGAGCTACTTGGGAAACAGAAGCAGCCATGAAAGCCAAGTACCCCCATCTCTTTCTTTTCGATCCAGTTTCAGCTTGAGGTAATAGTTTCCTTCTTAGTATGTTCCTCCGATTCCACTCCATCAGTTTCTCTCATTATCCTAGCATGCATTTATGTTTTTTGAAGTTAGTTCAGTCATGTTTTGTGATAAAAAGCCAGTTTTCATGCTTATTCTTTAGTTTTCATATTTTGTTGGTTGGTTGGGTTATTTCCTCTCTAGTTTTACTTGCTTAGTCTTAATTCGAGGATGAATGATCCCAAGGGGGAGATATTGTAACACCCCAGAATTCGATTCAGCTTTTAAACTCAGAAACTCTAAAAAATTCTGAACTTCCAAGAATCACTAGTCAAGTCCATGAGCCATGTACGGAACCACGAGTCATGGAAAGGACTCGTGAAACCAGTTTGGTAGACCATCCTCAGGTGTGAGAACCACAAGTCAGTTTCACGGTTCATGGATGGTTCCACGGGTCATGGAACCAACTTGTAGAAATCAAACTGAAGGTAGTTAGTTCCCCAGTAAACCACGAATGGTTTCTATGAATCATGGATGGCTCCATGAGTGGTACTGTTAAATAGTAGAAATTTATATGTAGCTAAACTTTTGGGCTAGGAACCACGAGTGGAAACCACGAGTCATGGTTTAGTCTACGGCTTGTGGATTGCACCCGTGATCCTTGGAGCCGTAGTTTTTACAACTTTTCCTAAATTAAATCTCAGGGGTATTTTTGTAGCTACCCACCCTTTTAACTCTAAAGTGAGGTTATTTTGGCCACTTTTAGTAGGGTTTCTACCCCAATTATCCTAAGTCTTTCATTATTCCTGATTTATCTACCAAAAGAGGAAAACAACTTCATCAACTCCAAGACTCAAGCTCCAAGTTCAAGTCTCCATTTCTCTTCATCCTAGATCTAACAAGCTTCGATTCAGGTATATGGGTATTCAATAAGGGATCCTTTCACCCTTATTCCCAAAACCCCCAATCTTTTACTTTGATTTATAAATTTATGAAATTAGGGTTCTTACCCAAATTGGGAAAAATTTATATATTCAGTTTTAAACCACCAATTTATGGTTTCTCATTCATTTCTCATGATTTATTTGAGATTCTTTAAGTGTTTTCAAAAGCCCATGCATAAGGAATGATTTCTAGCATGATTCCATTAAATTGCATGTTTCAAGTGAAAATTGGCATGTTCAGATAACATGACTTTAAGTATTATGAAATTGCATGCCTAATTCTTCAAGCTATGAATTTAGAAAGAAAAGTATGATTTGAATTATGGATGTGCTAAGTTTTAAGACTTATGATATGAGAATTGCATGACATCAGATATGTCCTTATACTTTTCAAATAGTTTTGACATCAGATATGTCATAAGTATTATATGAGCTATATGTATGTTTTGGGAGTAGTATTTAGTATCGAGCAATGAGGATTCTAGATAAGTCAAGTCTAAAACTATATTTCTAGCATAGGTTATGTATTGCTCGATGGGCTTATAAACATGGTTCCACGCTATGACATCATGGTGCTCGTGCCTTAGGGGAGCATAGGGAAGCTTTGCTAACTAGGGTTATATAGTTGGATTATGGTGCCCCAAACCTAAAATATTCCCACATGTATTGCTTTGCAAATTACATACGGAACATACATGAAAATAAGGAATTTCAAAATTCCATCTGTTCCCATGTGCGTTTCTCATGCGGCACACAAATCTCTATGTGCGAAACGTACAAGGCATCGCACTTTGATTCAAAATGTGTCATTTCATTATTTTGTGGTGCAAAACACTGTGCGATGTGCACATTGGTTGGTGCGGTTCACACCAGTCATCACACCCCAAAGTAGATTCTACATAGGTTTTTGTTAGCCTGTGCAAAAGCACGTGTGATGCGCACTTCTCCTAGTGCAGTCCACACGTGAGTCGCACAGGCCATCAGTTACTTGCTTGTGTTTTTTCATCTTGTTTACATTCCATTTCCTTAGGTTCAGTAATTCTTTTTCTTGCATACGACTCAGCTCTTGATTAGTTTTCATGCTAATATCTAGTTACATGAACATGACTTCTCGTAGAAGCCTCTTAAAAGAAATGCCACTGATTAATCCTCAACCTCTAAAACTTTTAGGACCTCTGTGTAAAATATGGGTGCATCTGATTCAGAAATTAAATTTGACCTTGAAAGGATGGAAACCTATTATATCTATTTTTGTGACAAGTGACCCTTCTTGGAGGAGATAGGATTTGATGTGGAGACCTTTGAAGCCGATTTCCCAAACATACCCAAGCAGTCTTGCATAAGAATCTGGGATCATTTTGCCAAAGCTCCTAGTCTATATTTCCCTTATTTGGTATGGGAGTTCTATGATTCATACCATGCTAGGAAAGACATGCCTAGATATGATGTTAGTGAGGGGCAAGAAGGTAGACGCACCCTAATAGCCATCCATTATGTCATATGGGCTGATGAACCAATTCCGATTTCATGATATTTAGAATGGACCGCTACAAAGGCCGATCAATACGAGTGGGTAGCTAGCATCATTGCCAAGGGAAATCCTTTTTGGGCTATCTCAAAAGGTCCCATCTATCAATCGGATCTCAAATTCAAGGTTCAGAAATAGTTGGATTTTGTGTGCAAACGGCTCATCCCGACCAGTCACACCACCAAGGTGACTATTGCATATATCATGTCTGGCCTCCCGATAAACAAGAGGGAAATTATTAAAGAACAATTCAAGAGGAGAGCTAGACACGACTCTACTTCTATGGCATTCCTAGTTCTCATCTGCCTTCTGTGCCTACAAATAAACTACCCTCTGTTTTGGCAATTAGACAAAACTCGTCAAGCTACTTCCATGATTTACTTAGACATAAGGCGGGACAAGGATGCTCCTCATGTCAAGAAAAGATACCTTGCTCAACACCCGAGTGCTATGGAAGGCACTACACAGGATGAGAATATGGCTCATGATCATGCAAACATTTCATCTCCTCATCATGAAGTACCAAATACCACCCATACGGTTGTGCTGATTGATAATGCTTCGGCTGGGTTACTCATGTTTGCTCAACTTATTCGCCATAATGAGAAGCGTTTGCACAAGATAGCTATAGACATTTCTAGCATGATTCAATCCGCTATCAAATCGTCTTTGAAGACGGTAGTATCTAGTGTAAGCAAACTTTATGCTCAAATTGATACCATGAAGAGGGATGTTCATGAGCTCAAGCAAGTGGTACCAAAGGCTAAGCCAAAGACCTCTAATTAGGGTCTCAATTTACTGGCCCCAAATTCAATGTCTTCTTCGAGGAATGATAGGCCTCCCGATGATTGGTGCATGGGTTGGGACCCAAATGATGAAGAAGGCACATCTGAGATCCAAGAAGTGATTGACCCAATCTTGTCAGCCTTTGATACCATAGTTCAACCTACCCTGCACTACCCGGATCCACATGAATCCCATGTGCCAGAATGGAGGTGTCAACCTAGGCCAAGGTGGGCCGCTCCTCCTCCTTCATACCATGAGTTGATGACTTATCAGGATAAGTGGAAGGTTGTAGAGCGACATGGCCTCCTTCAGGTTCTGAAGGACCCATTGATTACCTTGGTGGAAGGACTAGATAGATCCGGAACATTTCTACATTCATCTACCACCACCACCTCGGCCTCAAAGGACCCACTACCGTGTTTATGCATGAAGACATCTTCATCGATGTTATATCCACCAAGGAGTCCTTGACATCCATCTTTTTGTATAATTTTGCGCATTGAGGTCGATGCTTTATTTAAGTTCGGGGGTGTAAGTAGTGTTTAAGACACTATAAGGCATGTCTTATTATCTTATTTCTCATTTGTGGTTGGTATATTCTTAAATGTGCCCTTTCCAGGCTTGATTTAGCATATTGTTGTTGTGTTGTATATACCAGGTTGGTCCTCCATGATTCATTGTTTTACTACCCGTTCTTTGCAAATGCGCTTAATGCCTATGCCGAGGCTCGATTTAAAATTATTCATGAGCATTTTTAATAGTTTGGTCACCTTGTTAATAGTAGATTAGTGAATAAACTCCAAGGGTTTTCTTCATACCACGATTCTTTTCCAATGAGCAAATTGTTTCTTTTATTTTTGTTTTTATTTCTTTTGTTTATCTTTATGTCAAACCGAGTTGGTATTTTCCTATGATACATTGAGAGGTGACTTTCTTAAAGTAAGATGTCAACTTTTAGTTTAAATTTGAGTCCATGATTTGCTTGTCTCCAAATGGGCCCACCAAAAAAAATCTTGGCAAGAAATTTTTGAAAATTGAAGGAAAGAGGGAAAATAATTTTGAGTAAAGCATTCTCTTGTCATGACATGCACACTCTCTATTTGGATTGACCGATTCACAAATGATTGTGTGAAGAATTAGAAATAGCTTGTCAAAAGTCATTTGTCCCAATTGATTTTGAGACTCATAGTGAAATTCTAGTGTTGTGATGCTTTGTGTGGTGAGGGTATACTTAGTTCTTGTGTGCATGTGTTTTCTAGAACTTGCCTTGAATATGATTCAAGATGAAATCCAAGATATCACCGAGCTTGGAAAATGACCTTAGGCCCTTTTTTAATAGCCACTTCACCCAAATTGACTTCCCTTTACATTGATCCTAGTGAACCCCTTCTGAGCTTGTGAATTTTCTTTGGCACCTTACACCTTAACCCTTTTTTAACCTTAATTAATGCACACATCCTCCCTAATGGATCAAAAGTGAAACGTAGGTTAAAAGCCTAAGTTTGGAGGGATTTAACTGATAACATAGGCAAAAGCCTAAGTTTGGGGGTGCATTCACTAATGTGAAGAATAAAAGGATATGTCTCAATGCTAGGTAGCACCATATGCTTGAATTGAAAATTGCTTCAAATGATCCAATGAAATGAACAAAATAGAAAGAAAAGAAGGAATTGGTGCTACCAAGTAAAGGTGATAAAGGAAGTTTAATGATCAAGTTAAAGGGGAACCTTGGGATTGTGTGAGGGAGAAATAAGGTGAAGAAATTGTTTGAAAATGTGAGCGGTATTTGAATGATCACAAGGAGTGTATGGGAGGCATAGTCACTTTAGCCAAATGCAATCCAAAGTGTAACCCTAACCAACATTGTAACCCGCAAGTCCTTAGTGATTTTGAGCTTGGTAACTCTATATTACTGACAAATCACATAAAAGGCAAGCCTATGGTTCAATGCGTGTGCACTCGAATTTCTTTGAGAGAGTGAGAGTCTTTGGGTTGTTTTCTAATCCCTTTGTCTTATGAAAAGCATGATTGTGAGTGAGATTCTCTGTTGTGGTGAGTGGCATCGCATACTTGAAAGGAGCAATGCAGTCTCTATTTCAATTGAGAGCAATAAATGAGACAAGTTGTGTGGTGAATCTTGAGGAAAAACCTTGAAGGTCCTTGCCAATGACTTGAGAAGCTTGAATATCTTGTTTTGAATGACAAATTCCCTTGATTTGAATAAGAAATGAAGTCCTTTTTCTAAATGCTTTGAAATAAGAAATTGCCTTGAGAATGTGGTGGTCCAAATTGAGATGAGCATTGTAGTTGAGTCTTTTTGTTTGTTAATTTTTCTTAATTTTTAGAATAGAGTAATCATGTGTGCACCTTATTGAGTTTTAGAGCATAATTCATTTCTTACTTTGTGAGTATCTTGCTTGAGGACAAGCAATAGTTCAAGTTTGGGGGTTTGATAAGTTGGTAATCTACCAATTATTGATCCTTTATTCATGAATTATTGTCATATTTTGATAAGCTTTTGAAGTACCTATTATCTTTATTGATGCAAATACAGGTACTCTTGTTCAAAAGTAGAAAACAAGGAATTGGACCCAAAAAAGATCAAAAAGAGTTGAAGTGAGAAGGTGATCAAAAGAGAAGAAGAATCTCCCAAGAGGTGCGGCCTCCGTGCTATACGCACAACAGCTCGTGAGGTCCGCACCTCCCTTTGCATGACACCCAAACATAGATGGAGTTACTGATTGGCTAGAGCAGAGATATGCGATATGCACAACATGTAGTACAACTGCACGTCATGTTGCACATCGCATCGCACCACGCCCGAGGGGAAATTTTTTCAACTTTCAACTGACATTTGGGAAGCTTCTAAAACACAAATTGGGTAGTGTACCTGATATTTCTTGATGAATTATGGAATAGTTTTTAGCATCGAGACTTTCCCAAGGAAGATAAAGAGTGTACTTGTATTCTCTTCATCTTCTACCTTGAGAATCCATCACTTTTGTACTAAATTGAGCTTGGATTTGGATATTGGCATAACTATGAATGAAAATTTGAACTACTCAATTGGTATAATCTCTTATTTCCTTAGCAAGAGTGGCTAATTTCGGTATCTAGGGGTATGTGTATGATAGGTATTTGAATTTGGGTATGGGTGTTGCTTAATTGTGTTTATAATTGATAAATTGGCACGGGTCTATTAAATTCCTCAAGTTTCAATGCTAAAATTGTTGGTTGCAAACATTGGTTGAATTTACTTAATTGTGTTCTTGCTTTAAAGATGGGCTCATAATTCGAAAGAAATTCAATAGTGGGAATTTGAGGTTTCAACCTTATCTTGAGGCTAGAAATAGCTTAATCAATAGAAACTCTCATCTAAGAGTCTAAGCTAGAAATAGTATGACTTCCCCAAGGTTGAATTGGTTAGTTTGTGTTGAAACTATGGTGCTTGAGTAGAGACCATTGGATATATGTATGGAAGATCAATAGATTGAAAAACATGACTAAAACCAATGCTCCCCGTATCTTTTGTTGAGAATTTGCATAATTAAGAAAGTACCCTAACCCCCGTTTGAATTCCATCGGAAGCATACCCTTAGTCATCCTTTTCTCTTGAATACAAATCTCTTATTTATGTTGCTTTCCAGTTCAAATTGCGATATTGCTAATTCCACTTTCCTTATATCCCCCTAATTTTTACTTTTAGTTTATTGAGCATTTACTCTCTTGGTGAATATTACTTTGACTATCTCTTGGAAAATCATCATATCCACTCTTTATGGGATCGACTCCGACACTCGTTGGGAATATAAATTTTGTTTATTTCTGATGATCGCTACCACCTCCTATTGGAGAGTGTTTTTGAGCGTTATCACTTATCCCAACAAAGAACACCACCCATGTCTCCTTCGAGGTAGATCTTCCCATCTCATGTATTATGAGTGGTATTCACCTAAATGAGAGGGATATTATATAGCTGATCAATTCAAGAGAAACGCTAGGCAACAGTCAACTTCTATGCCCTTCCCTCTCCTTATTAGTAAGCTATGTCTCTAAGCAAGATGTCCTCTATTTTGGCGATTAGACAAAACCTCCCAAGCAGAGAGTGTGATTAATTTGTCCACGAAGTGAGATAAAGATGCTCCTTCCATCAGGAAGGGAAAGTTATCTTCGAATCTACATGCATCAGAAGGTGGTGGATCACCCCTTAATGTTGTGCATGATCGGTTGGAGGATCTGGCTCCTACCACTGGGGTGTCGGAATATGCACATTCTACTTTGGGTGGTTTTCATAAGCTTGCACATGTAGCATGAGACAATGATGACCTTTTGTATAAGATAGTAAGAGATATTCCAACTAGTAAGAGATAATTGAGGACTGTTGCATTCCTAAAAGTTCTACATGGGTTATTAGAAAGGAGAAGGAGTCAAGGAAGGTTATTATGATGGCTCATGGACTGCAAGGTTATTTCCAAACAAGATTAGTTGTGTTAACACAGAGAGGGAAATTCTCCATTAACAAGCTCTATACAACCATGCTACCATACCATCCAAGAGTTCCATGGAAAACTATTGCTCTCAAAGCTAACATCCATCTAAGGCATCACTTCATCTTATATCTTGCCCTATTGAAAAGGCTTGTAACAGTAGATAGACTAGCAAAAATTGGTATTATTGTTGATTCCTCATGTGCCTTCTATCGTAATGTTATCGAAACATATGACCATCTATTTTTTGATTGGTTGGTGACTAGTGGACTATGGTACAGATTGTTATTATGGCTTGGTGTTCACAGAACTATAGGTAGCTGGCAACATGAGATAGAATGGGTCACTAGCTTGGAAAGAGGAAGATCAGGGAAAGGTGATATTATTTGTTGTGTATTTTCTATGCTAGTTACTACCATTTGGAGAGAAAGGAACAAAATTAGGTTCCAGCAGAAACAATGCCAGGTTGATAGAGTCTGCAAAGAGATAGTTGTTCAAATACACATCAGAGGGAGGCAACAAAGGAAATGGTCTACACATCTGCAACAACTGAACTTTATGCCTTGAGTTGTTTTTTTGGTTTTAGTTCAAACTGTTTAATTTCTTATTCTTGTATTAATAGTTCTTCGCTCTGAGTAGTGACTCCCTAGGCTTGTTAGTATGAGTCCTATTTTCTGTTAAGTCTAGTTTTTTTTTGTTCTAAGAGATAATTGGCTAGCTCTGTCAAGTTTGTAAACTCTCTACATTGTGAAATGAAATTGTTTATTTACTAAAAAAAAGATATTCCAACTATGATTTGGTATGCTATTAAATTAGCTTTAAAGCCGGTAAGGAATAGACTGGGTAACCTTTGTGCTCGGGTTGATACAATGGAAGGAGATGTGAATTCACTCGGGAAAGAAGTAAGCCAGACTACTTTGAAGGATCCCCTATTAGACCTCAACCTACCAGCCTCTATGTTGGCATCACCTCATCGTGAGAGAAGTCCCTTGGATGATTGGTGTATGAGCAATGATCTAACTGAAAATCTTGAACAGAATGAAATTCATGAGGTGGAAAATGTTGAGACAGAGATTACACACCATACAGGGCCCTCACAAGATGTTTAGCAAGATATTCAGTTGCATAGAATAGATATTGAGCCTCAGTATACAAACTACAGTTGGGACCCTCCTACTCTATCTTTCCACCAGTTGATGACACTTCCAGATAAATGGGAAATTGTTGATCCAAATGGGCCACTTTAGGTAGCTTGGTACTCATCGATTCCTTTCATTGCTAATTTCAAGATTGATCTGGCCCATGCGTACATTCCTTCGAAGCCTGAGCCTGTAATAAAGTGGAGTCACCAATATTATCGAAGGCATCATCCTCGTTCGTAGAGCATATAGAGAGTCCTCATACCCATTACTTTTATGTTTTTTTATGCATTGGGGACAATGTTGTGTTTAAGCTAGGGGGTGAAGTGGATGACTTGATGCCCCTGTTGGGCTTGACTGTAATCTTTATTCAGATTATGACTTTTCTTATGCTTATATTGTGCCCTTGTCGGGCTTGATCTTTTGGACATTCTTGTATGAGTTGCCTTAATTTCCAAGTTAGTCATACACGCTAAATTATTTCACTACCCATGCTTTTCAAATATGCTTAGCGCTTAAATGATTCATGAGCGCATAACTCAAACATCACCTTTGTGAATAATAATTAATTTTGAATAAACTCCAAGGGTTTTCTTTATACTACGATTTTTTCTCAAGGAGCAAAATTTTTCCTTTTCTTTATTTTTGTGTTGAACCGAGTTGATATTTCCTTATGATAGATTGAGAGCCAAATTTCTTAAGAGAAATGCCAAGTTTTAATGATTAAATTGATTCCATGTTTTGCTTATCTCGAATGGTCCCATCAAAAATTTTCTTGGCAAAGAATTTGCGAATTGAAGAAAAAAGGGGAAAATAAATTTTTGCTAAAGCATTCTCTTGTCATGACTTGCACATTCTCTATTTGGATTGATTAATTCACATATGAGTGCGCGAAACTCTGAATAGCATGTCAAAAGTCATTTATCCCAATTAATTTTGAGACTAATTGTAAGCTTTTTGTGTTGTGATGCCTTGTGTGATAAGGCTTACTTTGTTCTTGTGCATGCGTGTTGTCTCGAACTTTCCCCGAATGTGATTCAAGGAAAAATCCTAGATGTTTCTTAGCTTGGAAGATGATCTTAGGCCCTTTTTGAATAGCCACTTTACCTAAATATCCTTCCCTTAATATTGATCCTAGTTAACCCTTTGATCTTTTAACTTTTCTTTGGCACCTTATGTTAGACACCTTAACCATTTTTGCATCCTCTATCTTGGAACCCATCCTTCCCAATGGCTAAAAATTGAAATGTAGGCTAAATCCTAAGCTTGGGGGGAATGTGAAATATTGATATAGGCAAAAGCCTAAGTTTGGGGGTGTATGCATAAAATGTGGAGATAAGAGGAGTTGTACTTCAAAGTCAGGTAGCACCCTACGCTTACAATGTAAATTGCTTCAAAGTGTCAGTGAGACAGACAAATGAAATAGGAAAGAAGATATTGGTGCTACCAAATGAGTTTGAAAAATGAGTGTTCGAATGAATAGTTGTTAGGAGAGCTTGGGATGTAAGAGGGAGGAATAAGGTATAAATGATGTCCCAAAAATGTGAGTGGTGCACTTGAATGTTTAAGAATAACGTTAGGGAGGTTTAGTCACTAGAGCCAAAATGAAATCATCACCTTAATCCTAGCCTACATCATTGCCCGCAAGTCCTTAGTTATTCTGAGCTTGGCGACTCTATATTAATAGAGAATTACATGAAGGGAAAGCTAATGGATCAATTGTAATGACCCTTCCGGTTATTTCCACTTATACGTTTTCCTTGTACCGTTAGAGCTTGTTCGTAGCGGACCCAAGTCATTTAAGGCTTGTCGGGACCGATAGTTCAGTACCGGGTCCATTTGTTTGGTCGTATTATAAGTTTTGAAGTCAAGCAAGTCAGCAAAAGTTATCGTAAGTTCTTTAATAAATTTTCTGAACTTTGGGTAAAATGTCTCGGAGCTTTTCTCTCAATATATAAAGAGTTATAAGTCCCTCGAAATACCAAATTGAAGGTCTACGAGTCTAGTTTCCAAAGCACAAAACCTCTAGTCCAATTGATCTAGGAGTAAAAAGTTATTACTGTTTCACTGTGGATTGTCTGGCAGAAACCGGGTTGCGAACTGGGTCGGGTCAAAATCGATTTAAACCCTCAACTTCACGTTTTAAAATGCCATTTCAGTTCTGAAACAGTGAGAAAACATAAGGGAGGGTTCCAAGAGAGTTCTTGAGTATCAAAATCGTGCGATGGTGAATTGCGAGCCTAAGTTTGAGAATTTATTAACATCGCGTGTATTTGAAAATATTTTATTTGAAAGTTGAATTTGGTAAAAAGTTATATTTTTTATTACTTTTTTTTAAAGTATTTTAAAGGTTTATGAAAAATATTTTTGTTACGATATAATTGTATATGTATTTATTTTATAAGGTTTGTATACATTGTAATATTTTAACGGAGATAGTAAATTTAGTTATGTTAAAAATTATTATTATGATATAGTAGGTTTTATTCAAAATAATTTTCTATTTATTGGGATATATTTAAAATATTATATTTATTTTACCACGAACCTATGCAATACCCGAATATATACATTATGGGGTTAAAATAGGTATGGTGTGTCACCTCTACTTCCACGTGGAAGTAGAGGAAGTGGGCAACAAGTGAGTTAGGCATTTAGTGCTGCCACTAAGCACATCACCAAGCACCTCTAATTGGTTATTAGGTGATGTTGGCCAACTTTAACCCTTGCTATATATGTTGCATCTATATATGCTTCTGCCAAGTCTCTCAATATTATTTGAGGATTAGCACTACCAAATATCCACATATACTTATGCTTACAATTAGAGGAATATTTGTGGAAAAATTATTTGATGCGATGTGCCATCTTTGAAAGAAAATCAATTATCTACGTCAAGTTATTCAAGCTCGAGTTCGAGTTTGATTTCGTGTTGGAGCTTTTTCGGAGAGGTTCAAGCTTGTCATCGGACGACAGGTAGGTTACGGTTTATTTTCCCTAGACTCCGCAAATATAGGATAAAATTATATTAATGGGCATCCTTGGGTTGGTTTATTAGGTTGGTACCACAGACCTCGACCGCTTTATTCATGTCCACCTACTTTTGTTCCTCCGTTGCTTGTAGTATTTGCCGATATATTTTATTTTCCCTTGTGGTCCTGTGAGGCCTTGTTGACTCTGGAACATAGAAGGTGGGATTTTGGGAATGTCCGCGAGTCCCGGGCATAGAATTATCCTTCTAGGCTGGTTATACTTGCTGAGTAGCTGTGGGCCTGTGCAGGGTCGATAGGTTGATTGTAAGCTGCTGGGCAGCTGTTGTGTGTGATCATATCATTTCCATGCATATAAAGAGGTTTTATCCATGTTTTACAGTGGTTTTGGCTTCGGGCCTACTGGCACTATTTTCTAAACCTTGCATGGCCCGGGGGGCCCGTTTTGATGGAAATAATTTGGAAATGGTTTGATTTAAACTTGTGAATATTCTTGGGTAAAAGAAAGTAAAATTATGATTTAAATCACCAGTTTTACGATTAACGCTAGACTCGGCAGGGCCGGAGTGCTAGTTGAGTTTTTTTGCTACTTGAGATGATTTTTAGCCTCGGTCGGACCGAGCACCTGAGATGACTTTCTACTGTTTAGACCCGGTTATGCCCGGGCACCCTTGGAGGGGTTTTTTGAGATATTTTCCTACTACTTTAGTCCTGGACAGGGTCTGGGCATGCATATTCGAGACTGGGTCTCTATCTTGAACCCGGACTTGCTTCCGGATGACATGTTTTGATACTGAGTTTTAGTATGGGGTTAATGACCTCCATGGACCTTGCCATCCGGGCCAGGGCTGCGGGCTGCGTGTGCCGGAGGAAGGGTATACAGTGGAGTAGAGGTATACGAGCAGTTTCCTTCCATGGAACCTACCTGCTGGGCCGGATCGGCACCGAAGGAGGTACATACAGGGATACCATTTCACCTGAGATCTTCATGCATCATATCATTCATTGTTTGAGGCTCCACCCTTGTTTGTTGTTTTTTGATTGTACGCTCCGGTAGTATGGGATGCCGGAGGGTTTGTTTTCACTTGTTTGTGTTCCTCGGTTGTATGGGCGGTCGGGGGACTGTAGGTAGACTCTTGCTATTTACTTACAGAATTGTTCCCTGTTACGGTTAAGTATGAAATTGGTTACTGCTAGACTGTTAGTTTCTGGACTTGAGATTGATATGATTAGTTGAGTTTGATTCATGTCTCTGAGCATGCCTATCATTACTCTTTCTCTCTTCTTATACTTGAGGTTACCGGTGTACCGTCCATTTCGTAAACTTATTATGTATACACTGTTATTGCAAGGACCCCAGGTGCGTTACTCCTTACTTTCACCTGTGCCTATGGTGTGTATATTCTGCTTACTGGCCTCACATGTGTTTCTGTTGATTTTCCTCTGGGCTAGTTCCTGTGTACCTTTCGCTGATTTCTGTGACTGCTTGCTTCTATTCTGTCTGTTACTACGCTTTTATCTTATATGTGCCCAGTCGGCCTATGATACCTACTGGGTACCTTATGATTCACACTTGGTGCTCACACTACCCCCTGCATCTTTGGGTGCAGATCCTAGCGTGGGCCATCGCCGTTAGATCGCTGTGATTCGTGCTTGGAGATCTGTTGGGGACTACTTCAGACTGAGGGTGAGCTCTTGGCGATCAGAGCTTAGCTTTAGTTTATCTTTTGTCTCATGTACTCTATTACTATTCAGAGACATCTGTATATATTGTTTTGGATTATTTGCACTCCATGTATGTAGTTTGGCTCTATACTATGATACCAGGTCTTGGGGTTTGGTTTAGTTTCCGTATATGTATATATATATCCCTGTTATCTATTATTTTCGTCTTGTTCCCTTATTTGTTAGATAGTAGCCCATTACTAACTGTCCTGGGCTACGGGGATTGGTTCACCTACCGGGGGTTGTAGGTGACATCATGACCAAAAAATCGGGTCGTGACAGCTTGGTATCAGAGCTTTAGGTTCACCGGTGTCATCAGTATAGGATCCAATGTCTAGTAGAGTCGTGCGGATCGGGGCAGAGACGTCCGTACTCAATCTTTGAGAGGCTATAGTGACATTTTAGGAAATTTGACTCTTTCCTTGCTTCTGTGTCGTGCGTGGAACTCTTGAAATTTCTGGAAATCTCATTTGTTCTACTTCATTCTTCCGCAGATGGTTCATACGAGATCATCGGCATCACGTGGAGATGAGCCTCCCAGTCCAGCTAAGGGTCGAGGACGCCCTCGAGCAGTGGCACCTGCTAGGGCTACTAGAGTGGAGATAGAGCCCGAGCGGTTATTGGATCAGGGGGAAGACCAGGTACCACCAGCTCCAGTACCAGCTCCAGCACCAGCTCTAGTACCAACTCCAGCACCAACTCCAGTACCAGCCCCAGTGCCCACTTCTGTGCCAGTTCCAGCCGCAGCTCAGTCTCCAGATATTCGGGGATTACTATTACAGCTTTTGGGTGTGATTGGAGAGCGGCCTTCTGAGGTGGCGCAGACACCCGCTCAGGGGGAAGCCCTGGGTGCAGAGAGCTCAGGAGCGCAGCCTGCTACTATGGCTCCTCGTACGGAGGTCATTCCGGTTCCATCGGTTGCACACCCTCTTGCTCCTCGCCCAACTATGACAGAGTCAGAGCAGAAGGCGTTGTGTAAGTTTTTGAGGTTAGCACCTCCGAGGTTTGCTGGTACTTCTGGACAGGATTCACATGACTTTATTACTATATGTGAGGAGATGTTGCATCATTTGGGTTTGTTGGAGACTCACGGGGTTGGTTATACTACCTATCAGTTAGAGGGCCTAGCGAAGTTATGGTGGAGGGCTCATGTTGCTTGTAGACCACCATCGTTACCTCTTTTGGCCTGGTCTGAGTTTTATGAGGCCTTTATGGCCAAGTTGCAACCTCAGAGTGATCGTGAGCGTCGCAGGGAGCAGTTTACTCACCTTATGCAGGGGTCTACGACTGTTTCAGAGTATGAGACCCATTTTCATCAGCTAGCACCGTTCGGAGCTATGATCATTCCTACCGAGGTAGATAGGATTCACAGATTTGTATGGGGTTTAAGGCCAGAGATCAGGCAGCCAGCTGAGATATTGATTGCCGGTGGTCGGTCATTTAGGCTATCGTAGACTATGCCTTTACTGTGGAGGACTTACAGTGACATGATCAGGGGTCCAGAGATAAGAGGCCTCGACATCAGGGTGTTTATAGTGGGTCCAGATATGGTGGTAGAGGTCCTGGCCAGTGGAGCCAGAGTTATCAGCCACAGCAGCACCAGGGTCAGTCCAGCCGACCGGTTCAAGCTTCCCTTCCTACTTTCGGTAGTACCCAGTTCGAGCAGGGTCAAAGCAGCCATCAGGGCTATGGCGGCCAGTCTTCGATGGGTACAGTTTTTGGGGCATCAGGCTGTGGTGGTTATATGGGATCTGCTGGTTCATCTCGACTGAGTAGGCCACCACGGGCTTGTTTTACTTGTGGTGTGATTGGTCATTTCGCTAGAGATTGCCCTTAGCAGGGTACAGTTCAGTTGACCGAGCCTTTACGGGTAGTTCAGCCTCCGGCTAGAGGGGGTGGAGGTCAGAGTAGAGGTGGTGCTCCGCGCGGTAGAGCAGGTGGTAGGGATAGCAGTCGGGTAGGTGGAGGTCATCGTCAGTTTTACTCGGTCCCTAGGAGCCCAGAGGCAGAGGCCTCAGATGCTGTGATTACAGGTACGATTTCTGTGTGCCATCAGTCTGCTATGGCTTTATTTGATCCTGGATCCACTTGTTCATATGTATCTGCCTACTTTGTGCCTTGTTTGGGGTTGGCTAGTGAGCCATTATCTGTTTCTGTTTCTGTTTCGACCCCAGTAGGAGATTCCTTAGTAGTGGATCGGATTGTGAGATCTTGTATGCTATCTATTGGTGATTCAGAGACTTGGGGTGATTTGATGATTCTTGATATGCTAGATTTTGATGTGATACTGGGCATGGACTGGTTATCCCCTCACCGTGTGGTTTTGGATTTTTATGCCAAGACCATTACCATAGCTGTGCCCGGTGTATCCCCGGTTGTGTGGCAGGGTTCTGTTAGCCATGCACCATCTGGGATCATCTCTTATCTTCGAGCTAGGAAGTTGATTTCCCGTGGGTGTTTAGCTTATCTAGCATATGTCCGAGATGTTAGTGCTTAACCTACTTCTACTGAGTCTGTTCCTGTGGTTAGAGACTTCCTCGATGTGTTTCCTACCGACCTGCCAGGCCTTCCACCTGAGAGAGATATTGATTTCGTTATTGAGCTAGAGCCGGGCACCAGGCCCATTTCTATTTCTCCTTACCGTATGGCTCCTGCTGAGTTGAGGGAGCTTAAGGAGAAGCTCCAGGATCTGTTAGCTAAGGGGTTTATTAGACCTAGTGTGTCACCGTGGGGTGCTCCTATTCTCTTCGTGAAGAAGAAGGATGGGTCGATGTGCATGTGTATTGATTATCGGTAGCTGAATAGGGTGATAGTGAAGAATAGGTATCCGATGCCGAGGATTGATGATTTGTTTGACCAGCTTCAGGGTTCAGTCATATTTTCGAAGATTGATTTGAGGTCTGGCTACCATCAATTGAGGATTAGGGCGGAGGACATCCCTAAGACAGCATTCAGGACACGTTATGGCCATTATGAGTTCCTGGTGATGTCTTTTGGGTTGACTAATGCCCTCGCAGCCTTTATGAATTTGATGCACAGGGTTCTTGGCCCGTATTTGGACTCATTTGTGATAGTTTTTATAGAAGACATCTTGGTATACTCGCATAGTAGAGATGAGCATGAGCAGCACTTGAAGGTTATACTCCAGACTTTGAGAGATCATCGGCTTTATGCCAAGTTCTCAAAGTGTGAGTTTTGGCTTGAGTCAGTTGCATTCCTAGGGCACGTGGTGTCTAAGGATGGGATTAGAGTTGACCCGAGAAAGATTTCTGCGGTTCGTGATTGGCCTAGACCTACTACTGCTACTAAGGTCCGCAGCTTTATTGGTTTAGCAGGTTACTACAGACGGTTCGTTGAGGGATTTTCTTCCATAGCAGCACCCTTGACTATGCTGACTAGGAAGGATGTCCCATTTCAGTGGTCGTATCAGTGTGAGGATAGCTTCCAGAAGCTTAAGGCCTTATTGACTTCAGCTCCAGTTTTGACTTTGCCGGTTGAGGGTCAGAGCTTCTCCGTGTATTGTGATGCTTCTGGGGTTGGTCTTGGTTGTGTGTTGATGCAGCAGTGTCAAGTAATAGCGTATGCGTCGAGGCAGTTGAAGGTTCACGAGCGCAACTACCCCACTCATGATTTAGAGTGAGCAGCGGTAGTTTTCGTGCTCAAGATCTGGAGGCATTACCTGTATGGAGTTCACTGTGAGATCTTCACTGATCACCGTAGTCTTCAGTATATCACGAGTCAGCGAGAGCTGAACTCGAGACAGAGGAGATGGGTCGAGTTACTGAAGGACTAAGACTTTACTATTCTGTATCCTCCGGGCAAGGCAAATGTGGTAGCGGATTCCTTGAGCCGGAAGGAAGTGAGTATGGCTAGCCTAGCTTCTCTTTCAGTTTTAGAGCGACCGTTGGCCTTGGACATCCAGTCCTTGGCTAACCGTTTGGTTAGGCTTGACTTGTCGGATCCTAGCAGAGTTCTCGCCAGTGTCGAGGTTCGTTCTACTTTGATTGATCAGATTCAGAGCCGTCAGTTTGAGGATCAGCAGTTGTGTGACCTTCGTGCTAGGGTTGTTCAGGGTGAGACCAGTCGGGCTACTCTAGATTCAGATGGGGTTCTGAGGTGTGATAGTCGCCTTTGTATTCCGAGGATTAGTGATTTGATTCAGTTGATACTTCATGAGGCACATTGTACTAGATTATCCATTCACCCTGGCACAGCAAAGATGTATAGAGACTTGAGACATCTTTACTGGTGGAGTGGTATGAAGCAGGATATAGCGGATTTCGTATCTCGGTGCTTGAACTGTCAGCAGGTTAAGTTCGAGCACATGAGACCTGGTGGTTTGATGCAGCGACTTCCCATTCTTGAGTGGAAGTGGGAAGGGATTACTATGGACTTCGTTGTTGGTTTGCCTCGTACTTCTCATGGGTTTGATTCCATATGGGTGATTGTTGATAGGCTGACTAAGTCAGCACATTTCTTGCCGGTTCATACTTCTTATGGTGCAGAGAGGTTAGCTCAGATCTACCTTCGTGAGATTGTTCGGTTGCATGGGGTCCCAGCTTCTATTATTTCAGACCGCGACACTCAGTTCACATTTTAGTTTTGGAGGGCTATTCAACGAGATTTGGGTACAGAGGTTCACCTTAGTACCGCTTTCCACCCTCAGACAGATGGCCAGTCTGAGAGGACCATTCAGATTCTGGAGGACATGCTTCGGGCCTGTATTCTTGACTTTGGAGGTTCTTGGGATCAGTTTGTTCCCTTGGCAGAGTTTGCTTATAATAACAGCTTCCATTCGAGCATTGGCATGGCACCTTTTGAGGCCTTGTATGGTAGGCATTGCAGATCGCCGATTGGTTGGTTTGATGGTTTTTAATCTAGGCCACAGAGCACAGATTTGCTTCGAGATTCCTTAGATCAGGTTCGAGCGATTCAGGACAGACTTCAGGCAGCTCAGAGCAGGCAGAAGAGTTATGCTGATCGTAGGATTCATGCCTTGGAGTTTAGTGTCGGTGACTTGGTGTTTCTCCGTGTATCGCCCATGAAGGGCGTGATGAGATTTGGTAGGCGGGGCAAGCTTAGCCCCAGGTACATTGGTCCGTTTGAGATTCTGCAGAGGGTTGGTAGCGTTGCCTATCAGTTAGCCTCCCTCGATGTTTTCAGCTATACATCCTGTATTTCATGTTTCGATTTTGCGTCGGTATGTCCCAGATGAGTCTCATGTGTTGCAGTGGGATTCAGTTCAGTTGGGTGAGGGTTTAGCCTTTGTTGAGGAGCCGGCAGCTATTTTGGCCAGAGATGTCAGGAGATTGAGGTCTCGAGAGATCCCGATTGTTAAGGTTCAATGGCGGCACCGTCCAGCCGAGGAGGCTACCTGGGAGACCGAGAGAGATATGCGGGCTCAGTATCCATAGCTGTTTGAGCCTTCAGGAACCCCCTTGACCGTGACTTTCGAGGACGAAAGTCCTTTTTAGTAGTGGATGATGTAATGACCCTTCCGGTTATTTCCACGTATACGTTTTTCTTGTACCTTTAGAGCTTGTTCGTAGCGGACCCAAGTCATTTAAGGCTTGTCGGGACCAGTAGTTCGGTGTCAGGTCCATTTGTTTGGTCGTATTATAAGTTTTGAAGTCAAGCAAGTCGGCAAAAGTTATCGTAAGTTCTTTAATAAATTTTCTGAACTTTGGGTAAAATATCTCGGATCTTTTCTCTCAATATATAAAGAGTTAGAAGTCCTCCGAAATACCAAATCGAAGGTCTACGAGTCGAGTTTCCAACGCACAAAATATCACGTCCAACTGATCTTGGAGTAAAAAGTTATGACTGTTTTACCGCGGACTGTCTGGCAGAAACCGGGTTGCGAACCGGATCGGGTCAAAACCGATTTAAAGCCTCAACTTCACGTTTTAAAATGCCATTTCAGTTCTGAAACAGTGAGAAAACATAAGGGAGGGTTCCAAGAGAGTTTTTGAGTATTAAAATCGTGCGATGGTGAATTGCGAGCCTAAGTTTGAGAATTTATTAACATCGCGTGTATTTGAAAATATTTTATTTGAAAGTTGAATTTGGTAAAAAGTTATATTTTTTATTACTTTTTTTTAAAGTATTTTAAAGGTTTATGAAAAATATTTTTGTTACGATATAATTGTATATGTATTTATTTTATAAGGTTTGTATACATTGTAATATTTTAACGGAGATAGTAAATTTAGTTATGTTAAAAATTATTATTATGATATAGTAGGTTTTATTCAAAATAATTTTCTATTTATTAGGATATATTTAAAATATTATATTTATTTTACCACGAACCTATGCAATACCCGAATATATACATTATGGGGTTAAAATAGGTATGGTGTGTCACCTCTACTTCCACGTGGAAGTAGAGGGAGTGGGCAGCAAGTGAGTTAGGCATTTAGTGCTGCCACTAAGCACATCACCAAGCACCTCTAATTGGTTATTAGGTGATGTTGGCCAACTCTAACCCTTGCTATATATGTTGCATCTATATATGCTTCTTCCAAGTCTCTCAATATTATTTGAGGATTAGCACTACCAAATATCCGCATATACTTATGCTTACAATTAGAGGAATATTTGTGGAAAAATTATTTGATGCGATGTGCCATCTTTGAAAGAAAATTAATTATCTACGTCAAGTTATTCAAGCCCGAGTTCGAGTTTGATTTCGTGTTGGAGCTTTTTCGGAGAGGTTCAAGCTTGTCATCGGACGACAGGTAGGTTACGGTTTATTTTCCCTAGACTCCGCATATATAGGATAAAATTGTATTAATGGGCATCCTTGGGTTGGTTTATTAGGTTGGTACCACAGACCTCGACCGCTTTATTCATGTCCGCCTACTTTTGTTCCTCCGTTGCTTGTAGTAATTGCCGATATATTTTATTTACCCTTGTGGTCCTGTGAGGGCTTGTTGACTCTGGAACATAGAAGGTGGGATTTTGGGAATGTCCGCGAGTCCCGGGCATAGAATTATCCTTCTAGGCTGGTTAGCTGCTGAGTAGCTGTGGGCCTGTGCAAGGTCGGTAGGTTGATTGTGAGCTGCTGGGCAGCTATTGTGTGTGATCATACCATTTCCATGCATATAAAGAGGTTTTATCCATGTTTTACTACGGTTTTGGCTTCGGGCCTACTGGCACTATTTTCTAAACCTTGCATGGCCCCGGGGCCTGTTTTTGATGGAAATGATTTGGAAATGGTTGATTTAACTTGTGAATATTCCTGGATAAAAGGAAGTAAAATTATGTTTTAAATCACCAGTTTTACGATTCACGCTAGACTCGGCAGGGCCGGGGTGCTAGTTGAGTTTTCTTTCTACTTGAGATGATTTTAGCCTCGGTCGGACCGAGCACCTGAGATGACTTTCTACTGTTTAGACCCGGTTATGCCCGGGCACCCTTGGAGGGGTTTTTGAGATATTTTCCTACTACTTTAGTCCTGTACAGGGTCTAGGCATGCATATTCGATACTGGGTCTCTATCTTGAACCCGAACTTGCTTCCGGACGACATGTTTTGATACTGAGTTTTAGTATGGGGTCAGGGACCTCCATGGACCTTGCCATCCGGGCCAGGGGCTGCGGGCTGCGTGTGCCGAAGGAAGGGTATACGGTGGAGTAGAGGTATACGGGCAGTGTCCTTCCATGGAACCTACCTGCTGGGCCGGATCGGCACCGGAGGAGGTACATACAGGGATACCATTTCACTTGAGATCTTCATGCATCATAACATTCATTGTTTGAGGCTCCACCCTTGTTTGTTGTTTGTTGATTGTACGCTCCGGTAGTATGGGATGCCGGAGGGTTTGTTTTCACTTGTTTGTGTTCCTCGGTTGTATGGGCGGCCGGGGACTGTAGGTAGACTCTTTGCTATTTACTTACAGAATTGTTTTCCCTGTGTTACGGTTAAGTATGAAATTGGTTACTGCTAGACTGTTAGTTTCTGGATTGAGATTGATATGATTAGTTGAGTTTGATTCATGTCTCTGAGCATGCCTATCATTACTCTTTCCCTCTTCTTATACTTGAGGTTACCGGTATACCGTCCATTTCATAAACTTATTATGTATACACTGTTATTGCAAGGACCCCAGGTGCGTTACTCCTTACTTTCACCTGTGCCTATGGTGTGTATATTCTGCTTACTGGCCTCACATGTGTTTCTGTTGATTTCCCTCTGGGCTAGTTCCTGTGTACCTTTCGCTGATTTCTGTGACTGCTTGCTTCTATTCTGTCTGTTACTATGCTTTTATCTTATATGTGCCCAGTCGGCCTATGATACCTACTGGGTACCTTATGCTTCGCATTTGGTGCTCACCCTACCCCCTGCATCTTTGGGTGCAGATCCTAGCGTGGGCCATCGCCGTTAGATCGCTGTGATTCGTGCTTGGAGATCTGTTGGGGACTACTTCAGACTGAGGGTGAGCTCTTGGCGATCGGAGCTTAGCTTTAGTTTATCTTTTGCTTCATGTACTCTATTACCATTCAGAGACATCTGTATATATTGTTTTGGATTATTTGCACTCCATGTATGTAGTTTGGCTCAATACTATGATACCAGGTCTTGGGGTTTGGTTTAGTTTCCGTATATATTTATATATATATCCCTGTTATCTATTCTTTTCATCTTGTTCCCTTATTTGTTAGATAGTAGCCCATTACTAACTGTCCTGGGCTACGGGGATTGGTTCACCTACCGGGGGTTGTAGGTGCCATCATGACCAAGAAATCGGGTCGTGACATCAATATGTGTGTAATCAAACTTATTTGAGAGAGTGATAGTCATTGTGTTCTCTTATAATCCCTATATTATGAATTGTATAATTGTGAGTGGGATTCTCTCTAGTGGCTAGTGGTATTACATCCTTAAAGTGAATATTGAAGTTTCGATTTCAATTAAGTGGAATGAATAAGACAAGTAGTGCAACAAATCTTGAGGCAAACCTTGAATGTCAATGTCAATGACTTGAGAAGCTTGATAATCTTGTTTTGAATGATAAATCCCCTAATTTTGGATGAAAATTAAAGTCTTTTCATAAGAGCTTTGAAATGTGTATTTGCGTCGAGATTATGGTAATACAAATTGAGATGAGCATCACTATTTGAGTCTTTTGTTTAGAGTTTTTTGTTTATTATTATCTTGAGTCTTCGAGTTAGTGTAATCCTTTGTTCAACCCTTATGTCTTGAGAAGTTTGTTTCAATCCTTTACCTTATGAGTTTCTTGCTTGAGGACAAGCAATGATTCAAGTTTGGGAGTTTGATAAGTTGGTAATCTGCCAACTTATTTAGCCTTTATTCATAAATTATTGCATTGATTTGATATGATTTAGAAGTGTTTTATACCTTTATTGTCTTATATGCAGGAACTCTTGGTCAATTAAAGAAAGAAAAGGATTTGAACTCAAAGGAGCTAAAAATGGAAGCCAAGTTATAAAGATGATCGAAAGAGCAAGAATTTGTCGTGATGTGCTAACCAACGTGCGAGCAGTAAGAGAACACCTGCGTTTCCTAGGTGTCAATGCACATAAGAGTTGATATACTGCCTAAGCAATCAGCCACATGCAAGCCACAAATGGCCAAGGGAGATCACCCTACCCCTCGCACATGGGATCACAAGTAACTGGAAATTCACTACCTAGACAACTTGAAACATGCGAGATGCAAGTCACCATGGGCTGCCACAGGTGCCTTCGCCCTTGACTTCGCACATCCCCCAAAGGGAAAAATTGTCCAAATGCGTGTGGCATAATTAGGAAGGTTCCAAGACCCTTTTTGGGATCTGTGCAAAGGATATACTATACTTTTCAATTCCCAATTAGTATTGAGAGAGCATCGAGAATAGAATAGAGTAAAGAGTACACTTGAGAGTACTTTTTCTTCTTCTTCTTTATAGAGAAAAACTCCATTATTGACATTGAGCTTGGAAATTCAAGCTGGTTATTGCATAATGAATGGAATTATTGAACACCCAATTGGTATAATCTTTTATTCCTTCATCATGAGTAGCTAAATTCAATTCTAGGGGTGTGTATGATGGGTATTTGAATATAGAAATGGGTATTAATTATTTGGGTCTATAATTGATTATTATGTGTGAGTCTATTGAATTCTTCATGTTTTCATTATATAATTAGTGGTTGCAAACATTAATTTAACTTACTAATTGTGTGCTTGCTTGAAGAAGAATTTCATCAATTGGGTAAGAATTTAATAGTGGGGATTTGGGATTTCCACCATAAATTGAGGCTAGAAATAACTTGATTTAGGAAATTTCCACCTAAGAGTTGAGGCTAGAATAGCCTAACGCACCTAAACCTATTGGTTGGTTTATTTCTTAACTATGGGGTTCAGAAGAGACCATAGTGTATATATGTTTAGTGGGTCAAAAGGCAACTAAGTAAAACTATGACCAAGGCTACCCGCACTTGTAATTGAGAATTTACTTGAATAACCAATCGCATATCCCATTGCGTGACCCCATCGGAATCACACCCCTAGGCTTCATGTCTTGATTAAAACACTCGTGTTTACGTCATTAATTTGTTACAAATCGAATCTTAATTCCCAAATGTTTCATCCCTTTTTGGAATTTTTATTTAAAGAAAAATAGTTTTTGACACTTTAAGATTATTTCAAACTTAAACGAAAGTATCAAAATAGTTCTAAAACAAACAGAGATGCCACTTAATTATTATAAACAAATTAAGAAAACTTAAAGAATTTTAAAGACTTAAAAATAAAAATAAAAATAAAAATAAAAATAAATCATTAAAATTAGATAAAATGGGTAAGAGTTCAAGAAATATCTTAAGAAGATTTTTAAGGCACTTAAGAACGTTCGTTTAAAAATAGTTGACCAACGAATAATTTTCACTAACTTAAATAAAGATGACTAATTTTTGAAAGAGTTTGTTTTGTAAGAAAATGTTAAAATTTGTTATAAAGAAGAAATATGATTTAAGGGAATGACATCACTTAATTCAAGGCAGAATATAATTTGTTTTGGCTAGAGAAAATTTATTTGAAAAGAAGAGTTTTGAATAATCTCTATAAAAATAAAGAATTCGCAAATTTATTAAAAACAACTATTATTCAAAGCAAAAGACTATTGAAAAATTTCAAGTTTTAAAAATCTCTTTTCGAACCAAGTGTTTTTAAAGGACTCATTTTCTTTATTTGCAAGTATTGAAAATAAAACCCATATTTTGAAAGAGGAGATACGAAATAAAAAAATTAACTCAAGAAATGTCAGGACCCGATTTCTCGGTCATGATGGAATCTATAACTCCCAGTAGGTGAACCAATCCTTATAGCTCGAAATGGTTAGTAATGGGCTACCATCTAATACTTTAGCGGAGGAACGATATAAATAAGAGAAAGAAAGTATATACAAGAATATATATACATCTGCGGAAGCTAAATGAAAACCTCAAAATCTGGTATCATAGTATAGAACCAGAACTACATATAAGGAGTACAAAGGATCCAAAATAATATATACACAAATGTCTCCGAGTAGTAATAGAGTACATGATATAAAACAAGAGAAGACAAACCCTTCGGCATCCCATACTACCGGAGCGTACAATCAACAAACAACAAACAAGAGTGGAACCTCACACAAATGAATGGTATGACATGCCATGCTAAGCCAAAAGTGATACTAGTACCGTATGTTACCCTCTTCCGGCATCCTATAAGGCCCAGAAGATAGGATCCATGGAAGGTCACACCCATATACCTCTACTACGCCATATACCCCTCCTCCGGCACTCGCAACACGTAGCCTCTGGTTTATAACGACAAGGTCCATAGAGGCCCCCGACCAACATACTAGATGCCCCACAATCTCAAAAATCCCCAAGTAAAGCTGCCCGGAGAGTATCCAGGTCTAAATCAAGAAGTTAAATAGTCCTAGCTCATGGCCCCGCCGAGTTTAGCATCACCCCAGAAGTTGTAGTAAAACGAGTCTAGCACTCGACCCCGCCGAGTCTAGTGTAAGTAGAAATAGTGATAAAACATCCTTTAATTCCCCCTTACCCTAAGAAGATCCATTAAGATGGTACCAAACCCTTTTTCAATCATTTTTACCAAAAACAGGCCCCACAGGCATGTAAGGTTTAGAAATGCAGCAATAGTAGGTGATAAGTCGATAATCTACCAACTTATTGAGCCTATATCCATGAATTATTGCTATATTTTGAATCGATTTAGAGGTTCTTATGGCCTTTATTGATGTCTATGCAGGTCCTTTTGATAGAAGATGAAAAACAAGGATATGGACCCAAAAAGAGCCAAAAAGGAGCTAAATGTGAAGAGTTGAGAAAAGCTAAAGAATCTGAACCAAGATGTAGTGGCTGTGCGACACGCACAAGCTGAGGTGTGGTTCGCACCTCCTCCACATAAAGCTGCTAAAGTTGCTGAAGATTCTGCTAAGGAGTGCGGCCACTGTGTGACACGTACATCCCATGGTGCGAAATGCACCACCTTCGCACGAAGCTCACTAATGCTGCTGAAGTCACTAGTCGAATTGAAGCAGGTGTGCGACATGCACATTGTGACGTGCGAACCGCACATCACACCGAACACCTCCCAAAGGGAAAACTTGTCCTAATTTTATGTGATGACTTGGGAATATATAAAAGGATATTTTAGGCTCAAACTGTATAGACAACACTTCAGACCTGATTTTTAGAGAATAGTTTTTGCTTTGTAAATAATTTTCCACCTCCATTTAGAGAGGGTTTTCAATCCAAATCTCTTGGTTAACAATTTGTGTGCCTAATTTGATTCTAGAACTTGAGATTCAGCTATAATGGATGGGAATTTGACTTACCCAGATGGTATCTCTTCTTCTCCTACTATGAGTGGCAAAATTCTCTTGTCTAGGGGTGTATTGATAATGGGTGCTTAGCTAATGGGTGTGGGTGTTGTTAATTCACCTTTATAATTGCTTATTTGACATGGGTCTAGTAATTTCACCAAGTTTTAATCCTAAAATTGGTGGTTGCAAATATTAATTTACATTACTTGGCTATGTGATTACTCGGGAGAGAATTTCATAGTTGCGGATGTGAAATTGCTAGTGGGTACTTAGGAATCCATCTAGATTGAAGGCTAGAAATAGCTCTAAATGCAGGGATCTCCCATTTAAGGGTACGAGCTAGAAATAGGATGACCTCCCCATGCTAATGTTGGTTGATTGTTTATCACACCGATGATGTTCTAACCGAAATCATCAGAAATGTGGATATTGATCGCGAGATAGCATTCCACACCTATGACCAACGCTATTCATGTCAATAGGTGAGAGTAGAAGTGAATTAATGATTACTCCATCCTATAGCTAATGCCCCATCGGATATGCATCCCTAGTCATCTAGTCAATCTTGGTACACCCGCCTTAAGTTTTATTACTTTTAATTGAATTGCGTTTGTAGTGAGAACATTCCCAATTCCCCCTAATTTTTACTTGTTTTAGTTTGAGCAATTACTCTCGCCCTGAAATCAACTCATACAATCTCTATTTGGATAAGTCAAGTCCCTTGGGTACGACCCCGAAATATGTTGGGTTTATAAATTTTGTTTTGCTATACGATTGCCATGGCCTCCTAATTGGAGAGCACGATTTGAGAGTTCATCAAAAATTGCGCCATTGCTGGGGACTTGAGTTGATAGCTATTTTTGATTGTTGTTTGGAATCACCTTGAGAGTACTTGTTTCTTTTAATTTTGTTTGTTGTTTATGTTATGATTATGCAGGCTAGCCTATAAACGAAGCCAACGACAACGAGAGTGTTGACAGTTTTATGGAAGCAAACGAGGCTTAGCCTATGATACAAGGGTGTATAGGTGCAATTTTTCCTACCCCCCACAGTGGGAAATGTTATTTTTCATGTGACTAGCACCATGCTCCACTTAATCCAAATTAAAGGTCTATTTGGTGGAGCAGCACATGAAGATGCCAATCGGAATATTCGGAATTTTGTGGAGATTTACCAACCGTTCATCTTCTAACATATCTCCCAAGAGTCCATCCGATTGCGCCTATTCCCTTTTTCCTTGATGGGGGAAGCCACGACATGGTTTGAAGAATTACCGGATGACTCTATCACATCTTGGGCTGAGTTGGTTGAGGCATTTACCTCGAGATTCTTTCCTCCATCTCGAATGATGAAGCTAAGAGATGAGATTACCAACTTTAGGCAGCTCCCGAATGAGCCTCTTCATGAAGTTTGGCTAAGATTCAAAAAGAAGCTTCTCTTGTGTCCAAATCATGAGTTGTCAAACAATGTGCTGCTATAGGTTCTATCGATCATTGAACTCTATGAATAAATTGGTGGATGACAATCTTGGAGGTGGTACCTTTATGGACTTGGAGTTTTCCATAGCCTCGACTTTGTTAGAGCGAAAGACAAAGACCAATTAAGCTTGGCATACAAGAGAAGCAGATATGCCATCTTCGGGAGGACCCTCATCCATCTTGATCAATGAAATGAGGAAAAAAGAGAAAGAGCGAGATGAGATAATGGCCAAAATAATGACACAAATTGACTTGATGGCCAAGCATGTGATGGGAGCTGGCGGTACTAAGTCAGTGAATATAGTGAGTACACCGGAAATCAAAGCTAGTGATGATGAGCTAATGACTGTGGTTGATGGAAAGCTGTGTTTTGTGTCGGTGGGTTCTCATCCCGGGTATTATCGCTCGAGGGAGGAGAATCAAGGTTGGATTTTAGACAAAGAAAGAGACAAAAATTGGCGATATAGAGACAAGGATGGTGATCGTTTCAATCACCAGAGTTTGAATCCCTATATCCCTCCGAACAAGGCACACTCTCTCTACCAACCGAGCACAAGCAACCCCGGCCATTCCAAGTTGGAGGACATGTTGTCCTTGGTTCTTAAGAATGTGGACACCACAAATATGGGAGTGAGCGAGCTAAAGAGTGAGGTCACAACACTTCACCAAACTGTGAGCTCCCACTCAACCTCAATCAAGCATCTTGAGGCCCAAATGAACCACCTCTCAAGACAAATAAACCCGAGGATGAAAGGGATGTTGCCTAGAGACACCATCGCCAACCCCAAGAATGAATGAGGATTGAGGTAGTATCATCATGCCGCGATGTTAAATCAAGTGCTGCTTGGGAGGCAACCCAAGTTTCTTTATTTGTTTTTGGTTACTTGTTGTTGATTTTAGTGATTTGCAGGAGTTCATGAAGTGAAAAATTGAACAAGGGAAAATAGGGAAAAAAGGGGTTATGCGGTGGACTGTGCGAACTGCATAAGAAATTGTGCGTGTTGCACAGTGCACCGCATACCAAAATAGACTGCCTGGAGGAATTTGGCCATTTGGAGGCAATGTGTGCTAGGCCGTGCGGGCCACAGAGCCTAGGTGTGCATCGCACCTCCATCGGATGATGAAATAGATACCTGGGCAAACCCAGGGGAGAAAAAGAGGTATGTGCGGTACGCCATGTGGTCCGCACATTGTCAGGTGTGAATCGCATGTCACGCTACACCAACAGTAAGTTTGAACTTTAATTGACTTAACCCGTTGACCAAATCGACCCGGTGACGACCCGACCGACCTTTCTTCTTCTTTTTCTTTTCAAACCACTTCTTTTCTCCTACTTCCACCATTTTTTTTATTTCAAACCCCCAATATTCTCTTCCAAATTCCCTCAAATTGCCCCAAAAATCTTCTCCTTCTTTCACCTAACTATTTCGACCACTTCACCACCATCGCCTCCTTTACTCTCCGGTTGGGTTTCATGGGTCACCATTGTAGAAGAACAAAAAGCTTTATTTTTCACTTTCTCCCTTTGTAATCTTCATTTGTGGTAAGTTCCCCGATGTTAAATACTTGTTTTTATGAAGATTGGGAACTCATATTGTGAAGCATGCTCAATAAAATGACCATGTTGGTTTGGGTGAGATCCGAAAATTTTGGGTCCCCAATTTTGAGTTACATTGATGATTTTGCTTGTTTCCAACTTAGTAGAACTCAAATTACACTGAGGCATGTTGATTGGTCATGATTTTTGGCCTTGAACTATGTGTTTGGGTGAAGTCTAAGTAACCCACTTATGATGAACGAAAGATTTGGCCCAATAATAGATTGGGTGACATCGTTCTTAAGGGTAAATCATCATTGTCATGAGGTTGTGATTAAAAATCGACTCTTGAGGCTAAATTTTGTTGATTGTATACCCATGATTACTGCTGGCATTATATTTGGGGTACATGATCTTGTGCGGGGAGGGATTTAATGGTTGCTTGAATTTTTGATATTTTATGTACAAGTGAGGGCTTGATGTTCCCGATGATAGACGGGGTAACATCTATCTTAAGGGAAGTGTTTGAGCCTCCTTCTTGCTTGTTATAATGTAAATGATAATCCGAGGAAGTCTGAGTACCCGAAAATTATGGTCATGAGATCCTTGCTTCCCTTGGTTTATTGTTGACTAGTTTGATAGTGACCAGTGCATAAGCATATCTTGCTCTATGGATCACATGCAGAAATCACAAGTACACAAAGAACCAAGAACTCTGAGTAGGGTTTTGTGCATTTCGCATGCGATACATGGATCTTGATGTGCGGGTTTCATATGGTATTAAATCTTATTGAAAATGGAGAATTACTCACTGTTTTGATGGGCGGAGCTTGGAGCGACACACACTATTCACATCATAAATGGAAACCACTATAAAGAATCTGTTAGCTCATGCGATGGCATGTGCGATGGGCACATCCCAAGGTGCGATCCGCATGCTCTTTGCACGAGCCCCATCTCCCTCATTGGTTTTTCCACTTCACTGAATTCCTGATTTCTTTTAGTTGTGTGTATAGTCATAGTACATATTACTAACGCTATCATACCTTGAGTCTATCCCCTGGACATAGCACAGGTTCCAAGATCACAAGCGATCTCAAGATAACCCTATGACATTAGCATGACTTAAAAACTAAACAAAACATAATAACGGAAGCTTAACTGAAGTAACTCAACATGTTTATATAAGTAAAAGTCTAAGGATGAAAATATGAATACAGCTAAATGTCTGACTCTATGTCTGAAAGGCTCTACTACTAGCGAGTTGCTGGGACAAGCCCCCAGCTCACTCTAAATACTGAACTACTGAATACCCAATCTAAATACTGAAATGAAACTAAATTCCAAGTCCTCAGAGAAGGAGGATTCACCAAGCTAACTGGATGTGTTGTTGATCTACTAGCCACGGACTGTGGAGGCAGGCTACATAATCTGTATCATAATAGAATGCAGCATAAAGAAGTATGTGATCAGTACTATAGGATGTATTGAGTATATGAGATATGCATAGGTCATGATAAAAATATACTGAAAGAGTATTTAAAACTGAGATCATGCATAATTTGTGATAAAACATGCTTAAACTATCCTTTAAACTGAAATCATATGGTAATAGTAATTTCTGTAATGTACTGACTCTATGCAATATCATAAGCTAAAAACATAATCATAAGTAGTAAGTCTGAAATCTGAAAGCAAAGAGTCAATACATTTTTAAACTTGAAACTGTTTCAGTGGGAGGTTCTCTAACCAACATAGACCATGTGAGCTACATGGAATCCGATGTATACGCCCCATCGAAATGACCCAATATATCTTGCCAGGGTATAGAGGCATGACTGTGGCGTGATCACTAAATCTGATGCCCAACAGAGGGGACTTAGAACCTACGGGGGCACGTAGTTCTGGGACTATGGGTACTCTCACCCTGTCCAACTTAGTGCTAATACTACTCCCAAAACATATAGATATAGCTCATATAATACTGGGGCCTATCTGATGCCAAAACTAATAATAAATAACTTGTGACATATCTGATGTCAAATCTGTTCATAAAGCATGGAGACATATCTAATGTCAAAACTGTTCATAACTTAGATAGACATATCTAGATGCCAAATCTTTCATAAAACATGGGGCATATCTGATGCCATACCAATTTCGTATCATAAGTCTTAATTCTTTCCAAAACCATTATTCAAGATATACTTTCCTTTCTAAAATCATAACTTGAAGAATTAGGCATGAAATTTCATGAAAATAGAGGTCATGTTATCTAAATATACCAATTTTACTTGAAGACATGCAATTCAAAGGAATCGAGCTAAAATTCATGCTTAACATATGGGCTTTTGAAAACACTTACAAAACTTCAATCAAAGCATGGGTAAAATATGAGAAATCATGAATTGAAGCTTTAAAACAAAACCCATAACTTTCTCCCAATTTGGGTGAGAACCCAAGTTTCATAAATTGGACAAGGATTAGCCTTAAAATCATGAATAAGAACCCACTCATAAAAA
Source organism: Jaltomata sinuosa (assembly GCA_003996215.1). Lineage (NCBI taxonomy): Eukaryota > Viridiplantae > Streptophyta > Magnoliopsida > Solanales > Solanaceae > Jaltomata > Jaltomata sinuosa. Next base: position 5,164 of record QJPP01002241.1, on the reverse strand, counting down.
CCCATGAAAAATCATGCAATTTAGAGTTAGAATCCATAGAAGAATCATGAGGAAACAATTTTAGAAGGACCCATACGAATTGGGTAAGAACCCTAGTTTAGAAATTCATAAGTTTAATTTAGAAGATTGGGGTTTTGGGCATAAGGGTGAAGGAATCCCTTATTGAATATCCACATACCTTGATTGAATCTATCCCACTAAGAATTTAAAAGAATGGAGACTTGGAGTGAATCCCTTGCTATGGAGCTTGAAATCCTAACTTGAAGCTTGAGAGGATGGAACTCCTTTTTCTTCTTTTTGATTAAAAGAATGGGAGAGAACTTAGTCAAAGTGGAAATAAAAACCCTTCTAAATAGGCTTAAAATGACTTAGTATAGGAGTTAAAAGAGTGGAAAATTATAAAAATATCCCTGGACTTAAACTTGGAAAAAGCTGGAAAAAGTCGTCTTCAGAGACCACGAGTCAGTTCACGGTCCGTCATCCTAAATGATGAGCCATCAAATGATCCATGGTTTCAAATACCATTTCTAGGGGTCTACTAGAACTCAACACCATGAGTCACTCTATGGTCCATGGTTCAGGACGACGAACCATCCTGTTGACTAATGGTTTCTGACTTTAGGATATGAGAATCCTCTGATCCTCAGAGATTATTAGTGGAAGAATGGGTCGTGGAATAGGTTGATGAGTCATCAACCCACTCGTGGAATTTAGAGGAATGTGTACCTCTCTGAAAGTTATTCCACAGGTTACAGGATGGACCATCATTCAAAACAATGACCCGTCAAGTCATTTGTGAAAACTGGATAGAAAAGCTGAATTTTGACAAACCACGGGTCACTGTACTGACCGTGGCTTTGGTCTACGAGTCGTGAACCAATCAGTGGTTTTGAAGATGAAAATTTTAAGGTTCAGGTCAGAAATCAAGAGTCACAGTACGGACCGTGGTTCAGAAACATGGTTCGTCATCCCTGTCCGTAGTCACTGAAAGTGTTGCAGTAAATTGCCCATATGGTTTTACTCTAAACTCGAATTAATGTGCGGTTGGTGGCATTGGAAAGAAGACTAAAAAATCTTTAAATTGGTGGGTACTAGGCCACCTAACGCTTTTATATTTTAGGAGGAATGATCGATTGAAGTTGACCCTATTTTAGTCTTACATGAAAACTTACTAGGATGAGGTGCATGATTCGCATCCAAAGCACTCACTACACTAGGAAAATGATCATTACACTCATGTTAAAGGTTCGGGTATTAGCTTATGATTTTTGGGGTGTTACAATATCTCCCCCTTGGGATCATTCGTCCTCGAATGAAGACTAAGCAAGGTAACTCTAGGGAGAAAATAGCCCAACCAAAAATGAAACATGAAAACTGAAGAATATACATGAAACTGTCATTTTCAACTTGAAACATGGCTGAATCAACTTCGAAAATATGAATACATGCTAGGATCGTGAGGGAAACTGATGGAATAGATTCGGAAGGACATACTAAGGATGGAACTACTACCTCAAGCTGAAACTGGATCGGAAGGAGAAAGGTGAGGGTACTTGGCCTTCATGGATGATTCTGCTTCCCAAGTAGCTCCTTCAACTGAGTTGTAAAAGCTGAAGTACTATCGTGGTAACCGACTTCTGATTGAAATAAAAACTGAGCTGGTTTCATGAGACACGTATACATGTTGAGAATGTAAGAACAAGCAATAGGATAGGAACTGGATATCCAACATGATAACTGGTCTGGGATGAGAGTAGGAACTCAGCTAAAACTCATATAGAACAAACATACTTTAGAAATTGCAGTTAACCGAAAGGGACACCAAACTGAGAGAAGTAGATATACAGGAAAACTATTCTCTTTTAAGTACCAGTCCTACCATTTGCAACTAACAACCTCAACAACATACATAAAGGTACTAAGGTTTGAGTCTAACTACCCGATTCTCCATGTTCAACCTATCTCGACCAGATCTCTTGTATCAAGAACGTCTTCTAAGGATAGTATTCCCTCTTATCACAACAACCAACTAATCTAGGGCTCCCAACCAAAGGGTCACTAGTTGCATAAAACAAATATCCACATGTATACCATCACGATTTTATAGCCTATAACTATGGTCACCTTATGGTTTCGTAGCTTACCCTATTTAAGACTTCTCTCCTCTTCTCTATCATAACTAGGCATTGCAAATTCAAGAACTTGTACAGAGGGACATACTAAACTTCCTCATCTAACTATCTTGCAAGAATAATCCTTACCTCATAATTCACCCACACCTAGAAGTCAAGGCGGAACAAGTACACTAACAAGGAAAAGGAATCTGCTACCTCCCATCTAGGCTACTAAAAGGCCTTCTCCCCTAACTCTTATAACAACATAAACCAGAATTATTGAAAGAAAAGAACAGGAGAAGGAGCGTCACGAATGAAGGATTTCTGATTGGTCAAGACCTACACTTAGCGTGATCAAGACACTCTAGGTGAGGCTTGGGGGACCGAACGCAATAGGCATGAGTATTTCATATACTAGGCACGTAAGGCATAAATGGTGGGGATCACCACCCCTCGTTATCAAAGGCAAAGGCCAAGGGCTTTAGAGCAAGGAAATCATAAGCGCAAACCATTTCAAGAATCGATCGGAGCATAGACATAATGTAACATGATATGATTAGCCATAGAGGAATGTCTGAAGAATAAACTGAGCAAAGAGGACCGAGCATACTGAGATACATGAGTTTACATAGACACCAACCCACAGGGCATAAAGCTGGGATTTATAGAATCACAGGATAAGAGTAGAGTCATTGTTTGAAGCAATCACTTGCCATTCTAGAATTTGAACATGAGCGTGAATCTGAAATAGGACCATGGCGCTGACACACAAGGCATGCAAAAGGTATCATACTGGCAGAATTATACTTAGGATGCTAGGATGGAAATAAGCTTCTGTCTCCCCTCTTGACTTTGTTATAACACCCACAAGCATCGCTACCTGAGCCTCCAAAATCTGACCGATTCTACATTCCACCATCTCCCCCTTAGGTTCATGCTACCCTCACAAGCCAATGGACCTCTCACCAACCTCTCAAAGGAACTATGATTGTTTTACCCTAACAGGACATACACTACCCCAGAATCTAGCACGAATACCCACTTTTTTCTATAGTCTAAGACCCTCCTACACCTAAAATTCTATGCCTCAACCCTCCTATCCCCACTCTATTCTAGGTCAATACAACTCACAACTAAACAAAAATAGGGGTCCGAGGGCTATGGGTGCATAAAGGAAGAAAATCTAGTGACGTACCTAATTCAACTTCAAGAGGAATACTCTGATCCGACTGGCTAGGCAATGAAATGAATTGGTTTTGGAGCTGAACACCACAGTTGCTCTGCTTAAATGAGGGGCAATTTCTGATCCTATGGCCTAATTGATGACATATAATACACCCCTGCTTGCCCGCAAGACACTCACCTAGATGGAGCTTACTGCAACTACTACAATGAGGGTATCTCAAGGTCTTCGGAGCCCTATGGTGACAATACTAAAAATATAGGGCATGTGCTAACTGAAGATGGGGTTGGTACGGATGACCTCTGCTGAGAAGACGATTGGTTCCATGTTCTGGTCATTTTGTTCTTCCTTCCTCTTTTTTAGTTTCTCTTTCTCATTCAACTGAGCTGTCATGGCTTGAGCCAACATACAGATGGCTTCACAAAATTCTGCATTCGTAACCTCATGACCTAGAGTGGTTAGATTAGCATTCCTCATCGGGTTTTTTCATAGAGACATTATCTGAAATATGTAAGGAACAAATTAGAAGGGTAAATATAGTCAAACTCTATTGCACGATAGTAAACATGAATAAGTGAAGTTTTTCCTAAAACACCTCGTAGCCTCCCTCTCATAAGTGTGGCGTGATTCACACCCATGAAAGACACTCTACTTGATGTGGTTTTCAGACACCCTAGGACTCTTGAACCTGATTCTCTGATACCAAGTTTGTCACGCCCCGAGTCTACCCCCTGGATGTAGCACGGGACCCAAGATCACAAGTGATCTCAAGATAACCCTCTGACATTAGCATGACTTAAAAACTGAACAAAACATAATAACAAAATCTTAACTGAAGTAATGAGCAACTCAACATGTTTATATAAGTAAAAGTCTAAGGATGAAAATATGAATACAGCTAAATGTCTGACTCTATGTCTGAAAGGCTCTACTACTAGCGAGTTGCTGGGACAAGCCCCCCGCTCACTCTAAATACTGAACTACTGAATACCCAATCTAAATACTGAAATGAAACTAAATTCCAAGTCCTCAGAGAAGGAGGATTCACCAAGCTAACTGGATGTGTTGTTGATCTACTAGCCATGGACTGGGGGGCAGGCTACATAATCTGTATCATAATAGGATGCACCATAAAAAAGTATGTGATCAGTACTATAGGATGTATTGAGTATATGAGATATGCATAGGTCATGATAAAAATATACTTGAAAGCACGTTTAAAACTGAGATCATGCATAATTTGTGATAAAACATTCTTAAACTATCCTTGAAGCTGAAATCATATGGTAATAGTGATTTCTATAATGTAGTGACTCCATGCAATAGCATAAGCTAAAAATATAATCATAAGTAGTAAGTCTGAAATCTAAAAGCAAAGGGTCAATACATTTTTAAACTTAAAATTATTTCGGTGGAAGGTTCTCTAACCGACAAAGACCATATGAGCTACATGGAATCCGATGTATACGCCCTATTGAAAGTGTCACGACCCAGTTTCTCGGTCATGATGGCACCTACAATCCCCGGTAGGTGAACCAATCCCCGTAGCCCAGAACAGTTAGCAATGGGCTACTATCTAACAAATAAGGGAACAAGACGAAGAGAACAGATAAAAGGAATATAAATATATACATATGCGGAAACTAAACTAAACCCCAAGACCTGGTATCATAGTACAGAGCCAAACTACATACATGGAGTGCAAATAAACCAAAACTATATATACAGATGTCTCTGAATGGTAATAGAGTACATGAAGCAAAAGATAAACTAAAGCTAAGCTCCGATCGCCAAGAGCTCACCCTCAGTCTGAAGTAGTCTCCGACAGATCTCCAAGCACGAATCACAGTGATCTAATGGCGATGGC